>JARQOC010000001.1:35716142-35780294 GCA_033576535.1 Allobates femoralis | reverse complement strand
CCCAGCAATGTCCTGCTCAGGTTATTTTCATATGGAGGTTTTGGAGGAGTTTTTGAGCAGATGTGCACCACAGTGTGCAGCACCCCATATGACCCTTAAAAAGTAATTTATGAGGTATGCAGAGGGACGTCTGGGTATATAAAGTGGTTACAGGAACCCCAATGACATCATGTTTAAGGTGGTGGGCAGGGTTTATAAAGCGCCGAACAGGTGAAGGGTTCACTGTAACATACAAATCTAGTAGAAAATTAAGGTCAAAATTAATTTTACAAAATTAAACAAAATAATGAAATTTAAAAATGTGATCAGAACACCCCTCAGTGTCGGATTCAACAATATCTCATTTTTAATGTGCCTGTCTTTAATCCTATATTTCATGATGTATGCAAATGGAGTCCTTGGAGCCTCGATTAAGAGTCTCAAACACAGGGCTAGCCAGATATCTCTCCAGGGAAGGACCTAGCCATAGGGCGGAATCCTTGCGGAGACCACCAAAACCACCATATTAAGTGGCCCTTTTAGTCAATATCCCACTCAGTTAAGAGTTAAGGATATGACAAGGGAATTAACAGAGCCAGGTATCCATCCACAGACAGCTGTTTCGGGGTATGCCCCTCATCAGTGTGGAGTAGGATTCTGGCTAGGTGGGAGCAATGCCTGGTAGACCAACATCACAAAGTACTCACTGATCTCAGGGAGACCAGTCAAGGAAAACACTGCGGGCAGCCGACTAAAGCGCTCAAACACAGTAAAATTCATGATGCATTGCCCCCTGGGAATTTGAATATGCAAATGGAGTTCTTGGAGCCTCGATTAAGAGTCTTAAACACGGGACTAGCCAGATATCCCTCCAGAGAAGGACCTAGCCCTGGGGTGGAATCCTTGCGGAGACCACCATAACCACCATATTAAGTGGCCCTTTTAGTCAATATCCCACTCAGTTACGAGTTAAGGGTATGACAAGTAGAAAATTAAGGTCAAAAATAATTTTACAAAATTAAACAAAAGAATTAAATTTTAAAATGCGATCAGAACACCCCTCAGTGTCGGATTCAACAATATCTCATTTTGAATGTGCCTGTCTTTAATCCTATATTTCATGATGGACACACTTGCCACAAATAACACATCATGTGCACAGATATGCTAATTGCTCCGGTAGCTATAAATGCCGGCTTTAAGTAAGTTTTCTTTAAGTGGTTATTTTAACTACTGACATTTCACATTATGCAGTGTTATATTTGCTCTAGACTTAGACAAGTTAGTCTTTGTTGGGGAGGGGGGATAGGAAACATTTCTACTCCGTGAATGCATAATTAATAAAAAAAAAATGCAGGTTGGTATATAATAACACACATTATCTACAACCCAAATCTGCTTTCTGAAAGAAAAGTGGCCACACTCAGACATTCATCTCGAGCCTGTAAAGTTGTCAAATTGAAATCACCAAGCATCTTGACTCTTAACCTCGGTAATACCAAGTACTTTCCAAGTACTTCAGTCCTCTCCTCCCCGGCCCCAATTAGAAGGTTGGGAAGGCCGATCTTGTTTTCTTTGCATTTGTATAAATTTGTCATGCCTTGCTTTTGACACCAACTTAATTAGCTTTTTATTCCATCTGAACTTTAACACCAGCTGTGATTTATGTGGAAAATGGAACCCAATAAAGAGTCACTGGGGGGGGGGAAGGTTTCCTCAATGATGTTCCTTTTGGATTTTTTTTTCTTTGCCTTCTCTCTTAATTTGTTTATTTTTATTTTTTTCAATCTCCAAAAACATCAGCACCATGATCCCATCGGCTTTGAATAAGAAGTTATGTAAGTTTGATTTCGAGGAAGTAACAGTTTGTGCTTTCCAAGCGGTGAGGCCGTGCAACACGCACAGTAGGAGGTGTGAAAAATGGAAAAGAGTTAAAGATTTAGTTAAGCTAAAGATCACCCTGATAGATTAAAAATAGCTCCATGTTCTAAGCTTAAAAAGGCTGTGTCACAAAGAAAACCCTATTTTAGATGACGATGATATTTATATCAGATAAAATCACTTGGGGAAGCAATTACTTTCGATTTATATATATATATATATATATATATATATATATTACTGTGGTTTTGTAATTAGATAGAAGCTTACAAGTGTGAGGACCCTTGCAACTAATATCTCACATTTTGAATGCACACATTTTATTCATTTTTTGCAGAATGTAGTGGGGTCTTCTGATTTTAGGTGGTATATTGGTGAGTCTATCTTGTGGGATACAATAATAAAGTGTTAACTAGCCCACCCTACCAGGCATCACTAATAGGCTCTTGTTCAGACACTGTGTATCTCACTTATCTATGTGATAGGCTTCCTATGCAGCATCATTAGTGTGCATCTCATGCAAGTGTGGCGCCCCTCCGGGTAAACTGCCACCTGAGGTACTGAACTTCTGTGGTTAGGAAGTGTGGTGCCCCTGTTCTCCAGGGGTTGTGATGGTAAGGTTGAGCCACAACAACACAACAACACATGTAGTGACGGGCCCCCGGGACAATGGGTGGACCCTGGGGGAGGACCCAGGCCACAAAAGGGGGACGGGACAGTGTTAGAGCGGTTAGTTAGTTAAGTTCAGCAGAGGAGAGAGTAACATCAACTGACTGTTGATTGGTAGTCGAGAGAGTAGAGGCGGTGTGGTGCCAACTTTCCGGGTGGAGGGAGAGAACAGCTCGGTAGAGACAGAGAGAAGAGCCCTAAGGGTGCGGACGAGGCAGTATGCCTGAATCTGATGAGACAGAGTGGTTGGTGAAGGACAGAGGGACCGGCCCTGAAGACGGTGTGGAAGCTTCAAGCCCAAGCCGAAACCGGAGGCCCCAGACTTCTAACGGGAGCTGTGGCCGAACACCCGACACATCTTGGGAAAAGTGGCCGAACTAGGGAGTGTTGCCAGGGAGGGATCCTAATGGTGTCCGGGACACACAGAAGCACCCATACCTGAGCTATGTGTAGCAGAGGGCGTTGAGAGCCTGGGGTGCAGAGCAACGACCCGCTCGCCTCAGATGATAGTTACCCTTATATTGACAAGAGACAAGACCCACCAGAGAGATTAACACCGAGAGAAAGTAGAGTAAGGGGCACCAACCATGGCTTGAGTGTACCGACCTGGCTCTGGAGAAAGAGTAAAGTACCGGAGACTGGCAGAGAGCGTACCTGGCGGCCATGTTAAACACCTAAGTAAAAGTAACAGAACTGCAACTGTGGTGTGTGAGACTTTTATTAGCGGCAACAATTGGCCACGGAGGTCACCTGAGACATCCAGGGTACTACAGACCGAGTGACCAGCTGCCAAGGTACAAGGCGAGGAAGAGTACTCCACTGCCCTGGGGAATGCGCTCCGCCTGTGGGGAGTGGGACTATCTAAGCTGCCGGTCATGATTCCCACAGGTTCTGCAGCAGTGGCAGCCGCCCTGGCCGCATACCACAGGTGGCGTCACGAATACCCCTTATTTTCTCAGACTTTCCCCAACATCACCACCTTCATAAAAATGATACCACCAGGGGCACGGAGCCGCGTGGCAACCTTGACATTCCCCAAAGAAGAACCACAAGAACTGGCCAGGTAACGAATACTCCTGGCCCTGGAGTGGGCGTGTCACAAGCAGCTGCACCTCTCCATTTGGAAGGCTGTGAGAGGTTCTATCTATATCTATCTGGGATGCACCCATCTCTATATTAGGAGGTTCACTGCACCATGTTTGTACATTTAGTATCAGGTTGGCTATGGTGAGTTTTTTTAATTTTTTTGTGGTTTTTTAAAGCAATTACTTTTAATTTATTTATACAATATCTAAAGACATTATCGGATAAAGTTGTAATTTATAGATGTCATCAATATCCCAAAAAAATGGTTGAATATTTTTGAAAATGTACCCTTCATCAGACCAGATTGTTCAAAAAAGTCATTTCATTAACCAGTAGCATAAAAAAAGATGTAACACTGTCCAGGACAAGCTGGGTTAATATACCCTACGAAAAGAATAATGATCCATATGTTTCACTATATTTCCTCCCAGTGTAATAATAACATACAACACACCTCTGATGTTCAAGCAGTGTTGACACTGGCTCTCCATGGGGATTGTATGACATTGCATTGTCACTTGATCCCTGCAGCCGATCAGAGATTGTGTTTCTCTCCCCTCCTTCTAACAAATTAGACATGCAGAGGAAGTAAGAGCAGCTGCAGCTATCAATTTTCTTCAGATGTCTGATTAGGTCCAAAGAAGTGGGCAGTGAATCCAGCGCTGACTAGTCACAAGGATCACCTGACCTAACAATGTCATGTGATCCCCTGGAGAAGCAGTGCCAACACTGCTGGAATGGTATGTGAGTATATATTTTATTGTTATAGAAAGACATAAGGATTGAGAAGATGTTGTCCAACTAATAGACAACCCCTTGAAAGGGTTATTCTGCAGGGAAAAAAGTGTACTGTCCTTGCACTCATACACTATAAAAATTAGATGCCTAATACACTTCTATTATCTTTAGAACTCTTGTAATTCAGTTATACAGTAGCTTCTTCTCACCCCCCCATCTTGGATGTTACATTATTCACCAATATGCAGCTCCGTGCTGTATCAGTCTCCTGATAATAGCTGCGAGAATGAAGGTGGGATGATGCCCTAGAACAGGGGTCTCAAACACGCGGCCCGAGGGCCGCATTCGGCCCCTGGGGCTTCACAATGCGGCCCGCGGCACCTTACACAACTTAATAATGCATCGCCCCAGTGCAGGGGGCCGCTGAGTTCCCCGCTGTGTGATGACTTCCGTCCACGGCACTAACAAGTTCTGCCACTCGGCAAGATCAATGCAAGCTGCCAGCCAATTAGAGGCCCGCACCTGATGGCGGAATATGACGTCACTTGCGGGCCTCTGGCTGGCAGATTGCATTGATCTTGCTGAGCAACAGAGCTTGTCTGAGCGGCGGCTGGAGGAAGTCATAGCACAGCGGAGGCCGGTAGTCATCACAGCGGGGATGCAATGGATCATTAAAGTGAAAAAAGTGTGACTGTGTGTGAGAGAGTGTGTGTGTGAGGGCGAGTGTGTGAGGGTGTATGTGAGTGAGGATATGTGTATAAGAAAGTGTGTGAGGTGTGTGTGAGTTTCAGTGTGTGTATGAGAGTGTGTGAGTGTGTGTATGAGGATGTGTGTATGTGTTTGTGTGTGAGGGTGTGTGTGAGTGTGTAAAAAGAAGGTAAAACAGGATGGGGGGACATACCAAGAAAAGGGGATCAGGATGGGGGACAACAGTACAAAAGGGGACCAGGATGCGGGACCTAACTACAAAAGGGGTCCAGGATGGGGGACCTCACTACTAAAGGGGATCAGGATGGGGGGCATCACTACGAAGGGGGATCAGTATGGGGGACATCACTACTAAAAGGGGATCTGGATGGGGGATATCACTAGAAAAGGGGATCAGGATGGGGACATCACAACAAAAGGGAACCGGGATGAGGGACATCACTACTAAAGGGGATGGGGATGGGGGACATCAATAGAAAAGGGGATCAGGATGGGGCACATGACTACAAAAGGGGATCAGGATGGGGGACATCACTACAAAAGGAGATCAGTATGGGGACATCACTACAAAAAGGGAACAGGATGGATGAGGGACATCACTACTAAAGGGGATCTGGATGGGGGACATCACTAGAAAAGGGGATCAGGACGGGGACATCACTAGAATTGGGGATCAGGAAGGGGACATCACTAGAAAAGGGGATCAGGATGGGGACATCACTAGAAAATGGGATCAGGAGGGGGAACATCACTAGAAAATGGGATCAGGATGGGGAACATCACTAGAAAAGGGTATCAGGATGGGGGACATTAGTAGAAAAGGGGATCAGGATAGGGGACATGAGTAGAAAAGGGGATCAGAATGGGGGACATGAGCAAAAAAGGGATCAGGATGGGGGACATCACTAGAGAAAGGGATCAGGATGTGGAACATCACTAGAAAAGGGGATCCGGATGAGGGACATCACTAGGAAAGGACATTACTACAGGATGGGGACATTACTAGAAGAAGGGGATCAGGATTTGTACTTTATTATTTTGAGCGAAAAATTCTGGTATTACTAAAAATATCACTTAGTCCTACAAGGGATGCGGCCCCCTGCTATAAATGTTTTTCTATGTGCGGCCCACCACCCAGCTGAGTTTGAGACCCCTGCCCTAGAAGCTGCCTGCTGTGATTATCAGTACCTGCTGTCTGCTTTCCAGCAGTCAGTGTGAGAAGAGGGGGTGTGGCCATATCCCCTCTTCTCTTTATAGAAGTAGATACCAGGAGACTGGTTCTTGTAGCAGGCAGCTTTTGGGATGTCACTCCCCATTTTTTAACTGAAGTAGCAGCTGTTATAGGAGACTGGAGATACACCCGGGTGCTGCACGCTGGTGTGTGAAGCTACTGTATAAATGATTTACAAGAGATCTAAAGATAATAGAAGTGTACTGGGCATCTAATCTTTATAGTGCATGTGTGCAGAGACAATACAAAAATTTTTAATTGCTCCGTAGTACCCCTTTAATGCTTGCTTGCACCAAATGCTGATTGGGTCAGTTAGGTCCAAGAATGAGGTAGAGAGGCAGCAAAGCCAAGTCAACCTGTACACATCTTATCCAACTGAAGGTTGCAAAAATCCTTCTGACAAGTTCCTTCAAATAGAGAGTTATCCCTCATTCAGGTTTTTCACATATATAATAATATTTATTCATTTATATAGCACTATTAATTCCATAGCGCTTTACATACATTTGCAACACTGTCCCCATTAGGGCTCACAATCTAAACATCCTATCAGTATGTCTTTAAAGTGTGGGAGGAACCCAGAGTGCCTGGAGAAAACCCTCAGAAACACAGGGAGAACTCCTTTGCAGATGTTGTCCTTGGTGGGATATTGAACCCAGGACTCCAGTGCTATAAGGCTGCAGTGCTTACCACTGAGCCACTGTACCCTGTATCAGCTACAACGGAGAACAAGAGTACAAAAGGAGTCTATTGAGGAACAATCCTGTAGCTGCCATCAATAGACAATAAGTTGATCACAAACTTCCTGTCACAAGTCAAAAGATGACTTGTGACTGCTCAGGGTGTTTTGGATTTAAATTTGATTAATTTCTTTTGTACCAATAAGGATTAATGTCAGTTTTTCCTTGTTGATAGATCCAGGCCAGTTCAAATCAGCTTGAAGCCAAATTGGTGACCACACCCAGATCCCTTTCAATAATCACTTGACCTGATGCCGGTAACAAACCCTTCTATACTGACCAGAATTGAAGGAGGATATGTGGTGTGGTTGCAGGGATCTACTGTTGGAGATCTTCAGCTGGAATCTTGTTTGAAGGAGAGTCCCCACAGGAGAAATTCAGTAGAGCCGAGTGAATTCTTTGAAGATCAAATTCACCAGCTACATTGAATTTTTCTGAAAAATTTGATTTGTACCTAATTAACATTATGTATGTCATTTGTTTTTCACTGCTGTCCTTACATACACATCATCTCCAATGATTACCGTATTCAGAGTTCTAAGGCTTTCTCTCCATATTTCTATGTCTAAGCTGTGAGCTGTGGCGTTGCCCCACTATCCATATTCACTACAAAATAGCTGCTGCATTTACTGCCTCTGCTTTTATACAGGCTCTCATTGTCCCTCCTAATTGTGCTATAGCATGGAATAATGTGGAAGAAACAAGTGGTGATCTTTTAGGAGCGCTGGGGCACTTGGGCAAATATAACACACTCAGAGTGCTTTATTTACAAGCCTTTACTGCCCTTTACTCCCCACTACACATTTCAACAGGGTGCCTGTCTTCCTCTGGTGGAGTTAGCCCTGGGACCCTCCGGGACGCTCCCAGCCCTGCACGGATCCTCTAACCCGATGCCTCTTACTCCAGTTCTGCAGAGGTGCGCAACCAGGATAGGTGAGTAGCCCTTTGGCCCCCTCTCACAAAAGCCCATATACCATTAGGTGTTTTTCACATTGCACCCCTTTCTGTATTTATTACATGGCATGGAATAAGATAGCTGCAAGGTGGTATAATGAAGTTCGTATGTCATCCTGAGCTAATGTAATTTAAGAATTTTGTTGCTGATGCAACTTTGTGGCTTGGGTAAAATGGCAATGCCTACTAGATGGCTGCACCTACTAGTTGGACACACCTACTCTATACACTTATATTGAGTGAGGCCGCACCCACTGGTCAGGCTCAGGCTGGGAACATGTGTAACGCATAATTGCGATCTTTTCCCAGCTAAGGAATTGGTGAATCCTTGCAGTGCACAGCGCGAGGACTGGGAGGATTATTAAAGGGAACCTGTCACCTCATATAAGCCCCCTAACCTGTCAATACCTGTCCCTGCAGCACCCAAATACTTTCTGAATCATTCCTGTCTGAGCTCTGGGGTGTATGTAAAAGTGAAATAGTATGTTTTAATAACTTACATGATTTTTGTCGGGTGGGCGTTTCTAACGGAGGGGCAGTGTCCCCAGGGCTGCGCTCCCCCCGCCTCTGCGCTCCAATTACGCCCCGATGGGCATAATCCTTGCTGCATGAGGGCGCTTTGTTTTTTCAAATGCGCCCGCTCCGAATTCTATAATGCGGCATCACGTGATGCCAGCGCTCGTCATTTCTGGTGATGCGCAGTTCGCCAGGTGTAAGGCCACCTTCAGCATGCCTTCTGCGCATGCTCTGAAGGTGACTTGTGACTTGTGGAGCAGAAGATCCGGATATGACAGGCGCTAAATCAATTGGATTGAGATCCGGACTATTTGCAGGCCATGATATTGACCTTATGTGTCTTCTTTCAAGGAATGTTTTCACAGTTTTTGCTCTATAGCAGGATGCATTACCATCTTGATAAATGATTTCATCATCCCCAAACATCCTTTCAACTGATGGGATAAGAAAAGTGTCCAAAATATCAATGTAAACTTGGGCATTTATTGAAGATGTAATGACAGCCATCTCCCCAGTGCCTTTACCTGACATGCAGCCCCATATCATCAATGACTGTGGAAATTTGCATGTTTTCTTCAGGCAGTCATCTTTATAAACCTCTTTGGAATAACACCAAACAAGAGTTCCAGCATCATCACTTTGCCCAATGCAGATTCACGATTCATCACTGAATATGACTTTCCTCCAGTCATCCACAATCCATGATTGCTTTCCCTTAGCCCATTGTAACCTTGTTTTTTTCTCTTTATGAAAAAATGAAAAGGAACCGGGCACTGACCTGTTGGCGATTCACAGTACTGGTTCACCAGGGTGGCGTAATCCTCTACTTGTGGTGCTCAGCTGAAAAGCATAATAGTTCATGAGTGCAATGAGTGGACAGAAAGCGGCTCTCACACAGGACTGTGTTGCAGTTGAGGCTACTGTTTTGTAGATCTATTGGGTTAAGGTGCAGGGAGGGGGGTTACAGGACAACGTTCACCATTTTGCGCTTAGTGGCGCTTCCACGGGTCCTGGGAACAGGTGGGAGGCGTCAGTTCCGACTTAAAATAGGCGGGACCTCTGACGTCACTCAATTACAATTATATTACATACAGGTGAATTAAAACCAAGAAATCGACATGCAAATGCATGGATGTAATAAATATAACTGCTTAATTCAGTTAGGAGCAATTATTAAATTGTATTTACTCTGAATCGCATAGATGTTTATGTGTATGCAGGCACAGGGGCTAAGTGTGCAAGCTGGACTCCTTCCTAGATCAGACCGAAGCAGTCGTAAACCCATCTAGCAGATGTAGACTAGACCAATGCAATTCAGATCCGTGAGTCACAATTCTAAAATACTGACAATTGCCTTTAGAGAGCAGAGGAATACACAGGGGAGATGAGTGGGAGGAAGAGTGGGAGAAAAGGAAGAAGAATATATAGGGGGGCAGAAAAATGGTTAAAAGGAGAATAAACAGATGGATAGAGAGTACGACGCGGCAAAATTTAAGGCCAAAAAAAACTAGAAAACAAAAATGTTTAAACCTTCCTATACTGTCTGAATAGACCGGTAAAGATATTAAACAAAGATTGGATGTTTTTAGGTTATAAAAAGACCGCCATATCTAGTTTGTCATTCAAACCAAAAACCCCGTGTGCATCAGTGGCCAAAATCCACCTAGCTTCAGTATGAAGGAGATGTTTATGGAAATCTCCTCCTCTGCACAAGGGGGCTGGTTTTTCAATCCCTGCGAAGGGCATCACTTCAGGGTTACCAGAATGCCAATCTCTGGTATGCGGTATCAGGCGTAAGCAGCCCTTTCCAGAGGCAATGGAATTGTAGTGTTCTCTGAACCTGTTGAACAAGGGGCAAATAGTTTTACCAATGTAGAAACGTTTGCAAGGACAGAATAAAACGTACACTGTCCAGCTAGTTCTACAATTAATAAATGATTTTACCGGGTAAAGTTTCCTATTCAATTATAGGCTAGAACCTGTTTTATAACATTTACACCAAGGGCAGTTGTTATATTTGTAATTGCCTTTCACAGCTTTTTCTGTTAACCAAGAATGGTGCTTTTGCATCTCCAATCTTCTCTTGGCTAAAAGGTCTAACATATTTTTATAGCGTCTATAAGTTATTATTGGCTGCGATGAACTCAAAAGTCCCTGTTCAGATTCAATAACATGCCAATGTCTCTTGACGGCCGATGCGACAAAATCCTATATGGGACTGAATATGAAGTTGTGTATGTCTTTCGTTCTTTTGGTCCACGTGTACTCTGTCGCGGGCAATTTTCAAGACATTGGGTGGATAACCCCCATGCGATAATGCCAACTTCAGTTTGTCAGCCTGTCTCGTGCAACCTTGCTGAGTATTATTAATGCGTTTTATCTGTAGGAACTGGCTGCATAGCAAACCTACTTTTGTGTGTAGGGGTTGAGCACTTTGATAGTGAAGTAGTTAGCTTGTAGCGGTCTTTTTCTTAAAGATTGACCTCTTAATTTTTTCTTTCACCACCTCGAGCTTGACGTGGAGAAATTCCAACTCTCGTCCACCGAACACGGATGTGAAGAACATGTTGTAAGTGTTTTGAGTATTGAGGTAATCTATAAACAAACTAAACTCACCTTCTTCACCATCCCATACAATTAACATGTCATCGATATATCTCACATAGTACCTGATGTGCCTTAAGTATGGATTCTTTTCAGAGTAGATATAATCATCCTCAAATACTTCGAGATACAGGTTCGCCAGGGTACATGCGACAGGTGTCCCCATAGCGGTACCAACCTGCTGCAAGTACCACTTGTTTAAAAACATAAATGCATTATGTCCTAGCATAAAACTGAGGGAATCACAGATAAAATCAGTCACCATATCATCTACTTTAGTTGCTGACAGAATTTTCCAGATCATTTCAACTGCTGATTTTTGTGGAATTGTAGTGTAAAGACTTTCAATGTCTATTGATACCAGTTTAAAATTCTTTTGCCATACAATTTGATCAATACTATCGACAAAGGGATTTGTGTCTCGGATGAAAAAGGGAATCATCTCTAAATAAGGATGTTAAAAACCAGTCAATGTATCTGGAGAGGGGTTCAGTGAGAGACCCCACTCCAGATACAATCGGTCTTCCAGGGGGTTTTATTTCAATTTTGTGGGTTTTCGGTAAATAATACCAATGAGGCTTAACCGGGAATTGTGGGAAGAGTTTCTCTGCCTTGGATTTTGAAATCACTTGTTTTTCCACAAAGTTTCTTAAGAGAGACCTTCATTTTGACTGGTATTTGCAAGTGGGGTCAGCGGGAAGAACGCTATAGGTGGTTATATTATTCAATTGCCTCATAGCTTCTTTTATGTACGATTCTCTAGAGAGTGGTACTATACTTCCACCTTTATCCACCCTCCTGAAAACAACATTATCCTATGGACTCATGTCTGAAAGAGCTTTCTTCTCACCTGCAGTAAGGTTTTTAGTGAGTTGTGGGTATAAGATGGCTTTTATATCCCTATCAACCAGCTCTGCAAATAAATCAATACTTTTACCCTGTAAAGGGGGGCCTGACGACAGTATTGGCCTTTAAGCCTGGAATTAAAGGGTCATTTATACTCAGCAGCATTGTCAGATTGTATTTTCCCTACTGAACCATCCGAGACAAAAAAGCCAAGGGGGACAATAACCACAGGATTGTCACTAATTATGAATGCTGATTTTTTTTATCTGGTGCTGATTTTTTTGAGTTTTGAGTTTTAAAAGGAATGGGAAAAAATACAATCGGATTCCTCGATAAAATTCTTGGAGCTAGTTCTGAAACAAAATCAGAAGGAACATGAAAAAGTGACCAATGAAGTAATCATCTTGAGGAAAACATTGGAATCTAGAATTAAATAATCCCAATGGAAGAGATTTATGGATAAATTGGATAAAAAACTGATTCCACTCCAAACTGAAATTTAGAACCAAAAGAAAGATATGTTTTTGAGGGATAAGCTGGTTATGAAGATAAAAAGGTTTTTTTCGTGGGGGAAGAACGTAGAAACACGAAAAAGAAAGCTCTAACCCAGAAGCCATACACTCCAAAAAAAACCAAAATACCAAAGAATCAAGTCACACCAAAAAAGTTCTCAAAATACAAGACCTCAGCAATTTCTATCTCATCCACAGAGTCACAGAGCGATACGCTCTCCAGTGAGAACGAGGATAATGCGGCAAACTCAGCATGTTTTTTTCTGTTTACATGTTAACGATGGCTTTTGTTTAGCTTTTCTGTATGTAAATCCCATTTCCTTTAGGCAGTTTCTTACAGTTCGGTCATAGACATTAACTCCAGTTTCCTCCCATTCGTTCCTCATTTGTTTTGTTGTACATTTCCTGTTTTGGAGACAGATTGCTTTAAGTTTCCGGTCTTGACATTTGATGTCTTCCTTGGTCTAGCAGTATGTTTCCCTTTAACAACCTTCCCATGTTGTTTGTATTTGGACCAGATTTTACACACAGCTGACTGTGAACAACCAACATCTTTTGCAACATTGCGTGATGATTTACCCTCTTTAAAGAGTTTGATAATCCTCTCCTTTGTTCAATTGACATTTCTGTCGTGTTGGAGCAATGATTCATGTCAGTCCACTTGGTGTAACAGCTCTCCAAGGTGTGATCTCTCCTTTTTAGATGCTAATGAGCAGATCTTATTTGATGCAGGTGTTAGTTTTGGGAATGAAAATTTACAGGGTGAGTCCATAATTGTTTCCTCAGAATTGAGTGATTCCATAATTTTTTCCCCCTGCTAGGTCTCCAAAAGTAACAGTTACTGGCCAGCACATTTTTTTTTCAAGATGTCGTTTAATGTTTCTTCAAGGCAGACAGTTGCCATTTGAAATGACTTTAGTTTTGTGCCATGTCTGTGATCTGCTTTTTTTCTACAAAATTAAACAACTGAATGGACGTCCTCCGAGCCAGGTGATTCCATAATTTTTGCCAGAGGTTGTATTTACCTGCATTGACCCTCTTTACCTCCCTAGTTAACAATTGTTAATGTTAATGACTATAATATGCAAAAGACGTTACTTTTGTCCCTTTCATGTACTGTTTTGAAATTCTTTAAATAATGAATATAAACAAAGTGAAAATCTCTTTTGCCTTTGAGAGAAATATATACAATTGGTAGTAGAATAGATGTAATTATACCAAAGGTTAGAGATAATCTTTGTTCGGGCTCTGTGATCACCCATGGAGAAGATTTCCCTTGGTTACGTAGTAAACGCAAAATAAGAAAGATGCACTAATGAAAAGACTATTCAGAACTATCTCACCCAAACCAGATGAACGTTCCTGGTGGTTTAGCCCAAATTCTGAACTTCCGTAATGTAGGTGGTGAATAAGGCACAATTGTTAAAGGATTTTCCCAGTCACTGTATATTGATAACCTACCTGTGCGATGGTTGATCAGTAAATCCAAACCCAGCAACCCCACCAATCAGCTATTTTCTCCGGAAGTGGTCACATTCCAAGAATAGGAGCTATTCTGCACTGTGTGCAGAATTATTAGGCAAATGAGTGTTTTGATCACTTGATACTTTTTATACATGTTGTCCTACTCCAAGCTGTATAGGCTTGAGAGCCAACTACCAATTAAGTAAATCAGGTGATGTGCATCTCTGTAATGAGGAGGGGTGTGGTCTAATGACATCAACACCCTATATAAGGTGTGCTTAATTATTAGGCAAATGCCTTTCCTTAGGCAAAATGGGTCAGAAGAGAGATTTGACGGCTCTAAAAAGTCCAAAATTGTGAGATGTCTTGCAGAGGGATGCAGCAGTCTTGAAATTGCCAAACCTTTGAAGCGTGATCACCGAACAATCAAGCGTTTCATGGCTAATAGCCAATAGGGTCACAAGAAGTGTGTTGGGCAAAAAAGGCGCAAAATAACTGCCCATGAATTGAGGAAAATCAAGCGTGAAGCTGCCAAGATGTCATTTGCCACCATTTTTGCCATATTTCAGAGCTGCAATGTTACTGGAGTATCAAAAAGCACAAGGTGTGCTATACTCAGGGACATGGCCAAGGTAAGGAAGGATGAAAAATGACCACCTTTGAACAAGAAACATAAGATAAAATGTCAAGACTGGGCCAAGAAATATCTTAAGACTGATTTTTTATGGACTGATGAAATGAGAGTGACTCTTGATGGGCCAGATGGATGGGCCAGAGGCTGGATCAGTAAAGGGCAGAGAGATCCACTCCGACTCAGACGCCAGCAAGGTGGAAGTGGGGTACTGGTATGGGCTGGTATCATAAAAGATGAACTTGTGGGATCTTTTCGGGTTGAGGATGGAGTGTAGTTCAACTCCCAGACCCACTGCCAGCTTCTGGAAGACAACTTCTTCATGCAGTGGTACAGTAAGACATCGGTATCGTTCAACAAAAACATGATTTTCATGCAGGACAATGCTCCATCACATGCATCCAACTACTCCACAGCGTGGCTGGCCAGGAAAGGTCTAAAAGAAGAAAAAATAATAATGACATTGCCCCCTTCTTCACCTGATCTGAATCCCATAGAGAACCCGTGGTCCCTCCTAAAATGTGAGATCTACAGGGAAGGAAAACCGTACACCTCTCGGAACAGTGTCTGGGAGGCTGTGGTGGTTGCTGCATGCAATGTCGATCAGAACAGCTCCGGAGCAAATAACAGCTGATCAGTGAGATTGCCTATTGTATGAACCCCACTAACCTCATACTGATAACTTGCAATGGCCATCGTTACATTGTGACCAGAAAAACCTCTTTACGATATATTACAAAGGGTAAAATTAATAATTATTATAGCTTTTAGCCACAACTAATTTAATGATGTATCCAAAAAGAAAGATGGCGGCACTCAGCATTCCAATTTGCAGCTGGTTAATTTAATAAAAAAATTACAGCAGCAGGTGCATGATACAGGGAGGGAGGTGCTAGGACCGACGGTGACCGCTTCGCGGGATGTCCCGCTTTTACGGGTCCGGTGTACCCACTCTGGCTGAGCAACAGGAGATTCTACAGCACGCCACCCCCACAGGAGTATATGAGTAACGCTGTTAATAGGTCAGTGCCCGGTTTTCATTTCTATAATTTAATGATGTTCTTACACTTTAAAAATGCTATATAGCAATAGTATTACTTATCATATATAGTATCTAACTGGGTAACTAAGAACTTTTTCTTCTTTCAAGCTTGTATTTCCTTTCCTTAATTTTTCAGTGAGTTTTGACAAAGGTTGGGAAAGCCTTGGGAACACCACTGGTTTTATTATTCAGTGTCTGAAATACTTTAAAGCAATTATTTCAGCTGCCAAATTTCCTTGTAGTTTTCCTCCCTATTACGGAGCCGTAATTACAAGATCTCGACTCTCGTAGAGTAAACAAACTTTGTGGCTGCACATTAGACAAATGCTGTTAAAGGCTTTAAAAGGCCAAATAACCAATTTTATTGTTTTTGGTTGCAAAATAATTGATGTTCAGGTGAAGTGACAGTGAGTTTACAGCAGGAGACTGAGAAATCAGCATATTCTACATTGGGCGGAATTATACCCAGACTTAGATCCGATTTTAGCCATGCATAGTGCTGTAGAAAGAACTCTATTGAGTTACCGTATATACTCGTGTATAAGCCGAGTTTTTCAGCACAAAAAAATTTGCTGAAAAGTCCCCCCCTCGGCTTATACACGAGTCATATACTCGGTATACAGCCCCCCCCATCAGTGGTGTATACAGGGGCCCCCCCCCATGCTGTCAGCCACCTGTAAAGGAATAGAACATTATACTTATCCCTGTCCTGTCGCCGCCGCCGCTCTCTGACACCGCGCGCTCCTCCGGCTTCATCCGGCTTCTTCCTGCTGTGACTGGCGGGCGCAGGCAATGACGTCATTGTCTGTGCGCCGTGGAGGAAGCAGGAAGAAGCCGGATGAAGATGGAGGAGCGCGCGGTGTCAGAGAGCGGCGGCGGTGACAGGACAGGGATAAGTATAATGTTCTATTTCTTTACAGGTGGCTGACAGCAAGGTGGGGGGCTGTATACACCCCTGGGGCCCTGTATTCACCACTGGGGCCCTGTATACACCACTGGGGCCCTGTATTCACCACTGGGGCCCTGTATACACCACTCGGGCTCTGTATGCACCACTGGGGCCCTGTATGCATCACTGGGGCCCTGTATGCCCAACTGGGGCCCTCTATACACCACTGGGGCCTGTATATACCACTGGGGCCTGTATATACTGCTGGGGCCTGTATATACCACTGGGGAGGCTGCTGTATACTACTGGGGCTTCTGTATATACTGCTGGGGCCTGTATATACCACTGGGGAGGCTGCTGTATACTACTGGGGCTGCTGTATATACTGCTGGGGCCTGTATATACCACTGGGGAGGCTGCTGTATACTACCACTGGGGAGGCTGCTGTATACTACCACTGGGGAGGCCTGTATACCACTGGGGGGCCTGTATACCACACTGCTGGGGGTTGTATACCTGTGCTGGGGTCCACCCTCGGCTTATACACGAGTCAATAGATTTTCCCAGGTTTTGGGGGCAAAAGTAGGGGGGTCGGCTTATACACGGGTCGGCTTATACACGAGTATATACGGTATGTTTATTACTCATATTGTAATTTATGCTGCTTGGGGACATTAGATGACTATGAGCTGCTTATAAACAATTTGGTTAGCTTTATCTTCCTAAGATACACAATTTTAGACCAAAAATTGGCCGTTGCCTGAAAATGTAACTGTCACCTATTGAAAAATGTACCTGCTAAGGTGTGTTTTCTGTGGTTGGCTATAAGTGTCCATGTTTGCAGTATTGTTCTTATATTATGGCACCCAAAGAAGGGAATTCATTACTGGTGTCAGTAGTCGGAGAGGATGATGGAGGTTGGAAACATGGGTTATCCTTGAATAGGATGGTAGAAGGGTCCTCATCAGGGTCCTGTTTGGTTTGGTCGTGTTTGATGGTTGTGATAAACTGGTTTGATAGTCCTCGTCCCAAAATATCCGGAGTGAAGGAGCCATCCACAAACCCCAATTCAACCTTTCCCTTGTCGGTTCCCAAAATAACAGGTTTGGGAAGGTTGTCCACAAGTCCCAAATCAACCTCTTCCTGGTGAGTCCACAAAATAACAGGTGTGGGGACACTGTTCATAAGACCCACATCGACCTCTCCCTGGTCAGAACCCCCATCCAACTGCACACATGCCAGAGTGATGTCCGAGCACTGACCCTCAGCCAGGGATATCATTACTTGGCCTAATATGATTACTCCTGTTTACACCGGGTGATGTAACATAGTAACATAGTAACATAGTTTTTAAGGTTGAAGGAAGACTTTAAGTCCATCTAGTTCAACCCATAGCCTAACATGTTGATCCAGAGGAAGGCAAAAAAAAACCCATGTGGCAACACTAAGCTCCACATTGGGGGAAAAAATTCCTTCCTGACTCCAGATACGGCAATCAGACTAATTCCCTGGATCAACGCCCTATCAAAGAATCTAGTATGTATAACCGGTAATATTATAGTTTTCAAGAAAGGCATCCAGGCCCTTCTTAAATGTTAGTAGTGACTCACTCATTACACCATCATGTGGCAGAGAGTTCCATAGTCTCACTGCTCTTACAGTAAAGAATCCGCGTCTGTGATTATGATTAAACCTTCTTTCCTCCAGATGTAGAGGATGCCCCTTGTCCCAGTCTCAGGCCTAAGAGTAAAGAGATCATTAGAAAGGTCTCTGTACTGTCCCCTCATATATTTATACATTATTATAAGATCACCCCTAAGCCTTCGTTTTTCCAAGCTAAATAACCCCAAGTTTAATAACCTGTCTTGGTATTGCAGACCCCTTAGTCCTCTAATGACTTTTGTCACTCTTCTCTGGACCCGCTCTAGTTCAGCTATGTCTTTCTTATACACCGGAGACCAGAATTGTACACAGTATTCTAAGTGTGGTCGCACTAGTGACTTGTATAGAGGTAAAATTATGTTCTCCTCATGAGCATCTATGCCTCTTTTAATGCATCCCATTATTTTATTTGCCTTTGCAGCAGCTGCCTGACACTGGCCACTAAATGTGAGTTTGTCATCTACCCATACACCCAGGTCTTTTTCAGTGACAGTTTTGCCCAGTGTTTTACAATTAAGCACATAATTATACCTTTTGTTTCCTCTGCCCAAGTGCATGACTTTACATTTATCCCCATTAAAGCGCATTTGCCATTTAGCAGCCCAAGCTTCTAGTTTACATAAATCCTCCTGTAATATAAAATTGTCCTCCTCTGTATTAATTACCCTGCAGAGTTTAGTGTAATCTGCAAATATTGAGATTCTACTCCGTATGCCCCCTACAAGGTCATTAATAAATATATTAAATAGAAGCGGGCCCAACACTAACCCCTGTGGTACCCCACTGTTAACTGTGACCCATTCTGAGTGTGTTCCATTAATAACCACCCTTTGTTTCCTATCACTAAGCCAGTTTTAACCCACTTACACATATTTTCCCCTATCCCCATTGCCCTCATTTTATGTATCAACCTTTTGTGTGGCACCGTATCAAAAGCTTTTGAAAAGTCCATATACACCACATCCACTGCATTTCCTTGGTCCAGTCCAGAACTTACTTCTTCATAGAAGCTTATCAGATTAGTTTGACAGGAACGGTCCCTCGTAAAACCATGTTGATAATGGGTCATGAGGTTATTTTTCTTCAGATACTCCAGTATAGCATCTCTTAGAAAACCCTCTAGGATTTTACCCACAGTAGAGGTTAAGCTTACTGGCCTAAAATTTCCAAGTTCAATTTTTGTCCCCTTTTTGATTATTGGCACCACATTTGCTATACGCCAGTCCTGTGGTACAGACCCTGTTATTATGGAATCTTTAAATATTAAAAATAATGGTCTATCTATGACAGTACTTAATTCCTGCAGCACTCTGGGGTGTATCCCATCCGGGCCCGGGGATTTGTCAATTTTAGTGATTTTTAGACGATGCCGTACTTCCTCTTGGGTTAAGCAGGTGACATTTAATTGAGACTTTTTGTTATCACTGATCATATTGTCTGTCATGGGATTTTCTTGTGTAAATACTGTTGAAAAAAAGTCATTTAGCATATTGGCTTTTTTCTCATCCTCATCCACCATTTCACCCAGACTATTTTTAAAGGGGCCAACACCATCATTTTTTAGTTTCTTACTATTTATGTAGTTAAAAAATATTTTAGGATTCTTTTTACTTTCTCTGGCAATGAGTCTCTCTGTCTCAATCTTTGCTGCCTTGATTTGCTTTTTACAAATGTTATTTAATTTTCTGTATTTATTTAATAATGCTTCATCACTACCTACTTGCTTTAATTCCCTAAATGCTTTCTTTTTGTCACATATTGCACTTCTTACCACTTTATTTAGCCATAGTGGTTTCCTCCTATTTCTAGCATGCTTATTCCCATAGGGTATATATTGTGCACAGGTCCTATTCAGGATGCTAATAAACATCTCCCATTTGTGTTGTGTACTTTTATGTCTCAGGACATCGTCCCAGTTTATTGCACTAAGATCATCTCTCAACCGTTGGAAATTTGCCTTCCTGAAGTTTAGTGTCCTTGTGGCCCCTCTACTACACGTCTTAGTAAAGGATACTTGAAAGCTTATTAAGTTATGATCACTATTACCCAAGTGACCTCCAACCCGTATATTTGATATGCGGTCTGGCCTGTTGGTTAATATTAGGTCCAGCAGTGCCCCCCTTCTTGTTGGGTCCTGAACCAGTTGTGAAAGGTAATTGTCTCTTATAGTTTTCAAAAACTTATTACCTTTGCTGGAACTGCAGGTTTCTGATCCCCAATGTATTTCAGGGTAGTTGAAGTCCCCCATAATAATGACTTCTCCCTGAGTCGCTGCTTCATCTATTTGCTTTATGAGGATATTCTCCTCCACTTCCATTATTGTTGGGGACTTATAAGAAACCCCTATCAGTAATTTATTATTTTTTCCCCCTCCCCTTATCTCCACCCACAGGGTGTGCTGTCAAGAACAATGGCCCTGATTCATTAAGACACGCATTGTGTATGTCAGTCTTAATAAAAAAAGCTGCTGCAGGAATAGTCACCCAATTCATATTCATTAAAAGATGAATATGCAGATGAAGTCCATGGAGCCTCGGTTAAGAGTCTACAACATGGACACCAGCCAGTTATCCCACCAGGGAAGGACCTAGCCCAGGGTATTAGTAGCCCTTAAGTCACTATCCAGCCCTTGCGAGCTTGAAGATATGGCCAAGGGGTTTACCATGGACTGGGTATCCAACCACAGACAGCTGTTTCGGGGTTGTTGCCCCTCATCAGTGTGGCGCAGGATACTGGCTGGGTGGGAGCAATGCTTGATAGACAGACATCACAAAGCAACCACTGACCTTGTGGAGACCAGTGGAGGATAACACTGCGGGCACCAGTTAAAGCACTCAAACACAGTGAAACCCAAGGTGCATTGCTCCCTAGAATTTGAATATGCAGATGAAGTCCATGGAGCCTCGGTTAAGAGTCTACAACATGGACATTCATTAAAAGATGCACGGCACTTAATGATATAGGAATCTTACAAGTCCCATGAGTCTCCAGCACAAATTTACAAACACACAAATATATCTACACACAGAACACACATACACAGAACACACACAAATGTATACACACAGACCACACTCATAAATGTATAGACACACAGAACATACAAATATGTATATATACGAGTACATAGACCATACACACACATGTACAGTACATACCCATACAACATACATACACATGTACATACACACAGACAATAAACACACATTTATATACATACACATGTATATATTATATTACACAGAACGTGCACATGTATATATACACAGAACATTCACGTGTATATATAAACATTAAATATACATGTATTTACACACAGAACATACACATGTATATGTGGCGCCCCGGCAGATCAGTCGCCACAGAGGTACTGCACCTCCACTTAGAGGTGTAGTGCCCCACTCTCTGATAAGGAAAGGGGCTGGCATATATATGTTGATGGTTTTGTTAGTGGAATAAAGTATTAACCTGCGGGTGACGTCATGTGAAAACAGATATCCCCAGGTCCAGTCATCCTCTCCCCAACGAAACCCCCTATCCTCATGACCTTCCCTAAAGAAGAGAGTCACCCACCCCGAACTTTTAATGACACTGCCAGGGTTACGGAGATGGGTCTCGACCCCCGTGGATCCCAAGAAGCTTCAAAGCCCAGTTCCGAGTATCCTTAAGCCCTGGAGGGGCGTGTCATATATATATATATATATATATATTCTGTGTAAATATACACAGAAAAAATATACAGTATTTTTGGACTATAAGACCCACCGGACCATAAGATGCACCCAGATTTTAAAGGAGGAAAATAGAGAAACAAAAAATGTGGGTATAATGCACCGCTATGGGTGGGGGGGATGTGCTGCTGATGGTTATGGGGGTAAAGTCTCCATCCTGGGCCCCTTCCAAGTAATATATGGCCCCACCATCGTGGTATATAATTGCCATCCTGGATATGGCCCCCAATCCTGGTATATACCCCTTCATCCTGGCATATAGTTCCCCATCCGGAATATGGCCCCCCATTCTAGTATATGGCATTCTCCATCCTGGATATGGTCCCCCATTCTGGATATGGCTCCCCATCCTGGGATACAGCCCCTAATCCTGGGATACAGCCCCCCATCCTGGTATACAGCCCTCCATCCTGAGATACAGTCCCCCCATCCTGGTATACAGCCCCCCACCCTGGTATACAGCCCTCCATCCTGGTATACAGCCCCCAATCCCGGTCTACAACCTCCCACCCTGAGATATAGCCCCCATTCTGGTATACATTCCCCAATCCAAGTATACAGCACCCAATCCTGGTATACAGTCCCCATCCTGGGATATAGCCCCCCATCCTGGTATATATCACCCCATCCTGGTATACAGTCCCCCACCTTGATATATAGCCCCCCATCCTGGTATACATCCCCCTATCCTTGTATACAGCCCCCATCCTGAGATACAGTCCCTCCATCCTGGTATACAGCCCCCACCCTGGGATATAGCCCCCTATCCTGGTATATATCACCCCATCTTGGTATACAGTCCCCCACCTTGATATATAGCCCCCCATCCTGGTATACACCCCCCCATCCTGAGATACAGTCCCTCCATCCTGGTATACAGCCCCCATCCTGGTATATAGCCCCCCATCCTGGTATACAGCCCCATATCCTTGTATACAGCCCCCCAACGTGGGATATAGCCCCACCATCCAGGATCATTACCCCCATCCTGGATATACCTCTCCATCATCCTGGATATGCCCCCCATCATCCTCGTTATGTCCCCCATCTTCCTGGATAAGGCCCCATGCAGTGCACACATGAAAATAACAATCAATGTAAAACTCACCCTCCGGAGCTTTATTCCGTCTCTCCCTACAGCCAGCACTCTTGGCCTGAGTCCTTCTGCATCCCGGGGGCAGCCGATCATGAGATTGGGGCGTGCAGTGATGATGTCACTCTGCTGTGCCGATCATGTGACCGACTGCTTCGGGAATGCTGGAGGTCCACGAGTGCTGGTAGCAGGTATAGACGGAGGAAAGCTCCGGAGGGTGAGTTTTACAATGTTTGTTATTTTCTTGTGGGCGGCAGTATGGGGGGCCATATCCAGGAAGATTGGGGGTCATATCCCGAATGACGGGGGGGCATATCCAAGAAGATGGGGGGCAGATCTAGGACAATGGGGGGGGCATACTAGTAATGGAGTGATGTACAATTCACTTAAAAGGGAACCTGTCACCTCCAAAAAGTCACTTAACCTACAAAAACGCATGTGCAATGCGGGTACTAATAGTCAGACAAGCGGCGCGGGTGGACTGACGTCACATGCAGCTGGTGTGTGAACTGAAGGATCGTAGTCCTCATGATTTCAGGAACTACCTCCATATGTCCGAGGACTCTTTCACATTCCTGTTGGAACGCATAAGGCCATTGATAGCCCATCAGGACACTGTGATGTGTCGAGCTGTGCCATCTGAGGAGCATTTGGCTGTAACATTGTGGTTCCTGGCTACAGGATGGTCAAGGACCGACCTGCAATACACTTCATGTGTATCACTGTCCCTGCTGAGCTGCCTGATCCCCGAGACGTGTGAGGCCATCTGGAGTAGTCTGCTGCCATCCTATATGCAGTTTCCCACAACACCCGCTGAATGGATGGATGTTGCAAGAGGGTTTGCGGACCCCTGGCAATTTCCAAACTCCAGCGGTGCATTGGATGGTAAGCACGTGAGGATCACTAAACCCCGAAACTAGGGATCTTTGTATTACAATTACAAAGGATATTTCAGTGTGGTCCTCATGACCCTGGTGGATGCAAATTATGAGTTTCTCTACATGGATGTTGGAATGAACGGACGTATCTCAGATGGGGGTGTGTTTGCACAGTGCTACTTGGCCCAAGACCTAAGGACAGGTGGGCTGAACTTGCCTTCAAATGAAGAGACAACCCATCATTTCAACTTTGCGTTTGTGGGGGATGAAGCCTTCCCACTTCAGGCACACCTACTACGACCATATCCTCAGAGGACCCTTACTTCTGAGCAGCGCATTTTCAATTACCGGCTATCCCAGGCCCGCCATGGGGTTGAAAATGCGTTCGGGATAATGGCCAATATATTCCGGGTTTTTCATACACGTCTGCATATGAAACTGGAATCTATTGATGTGGTAGTGCTGGCCTGCTGTGTGCTGCATAACTTCCTGTATCATAGGGATCAGTCATCATACACGCTGGCAAGCTATGTGGATTCAGTGGACTCCACAACAGGGCAGGTCCGTCCCGGAGATTGGCGTGCTACTGACCATGGAGTGGCGCCACTCCAGCCGCTGAGCCAGGGTCGGACTCAGCAGAATGCCAGGAACAGTAGAGACGCATACTGCTCCTACTTTAATGGCCCTGGGGCAGTGGCCTGGCAGCACCAGCAGGTGTAGGGTGGCTGGTGCTGTGAGGCAGCAAGATGATGAGGAGGGTGGAGTCACCAGGGTGGCTGCACCATGAGGATTTGGGTTTTCTTTTTGTGTGTGCACATTCTTTAGTTAGTTAGTTAGTGAGTATTTTGTGTTTTTTCACTGTGACATGTTTTTGGTTTGACATTATTTCTCATCATGTTGCATTTGTTAGTGTGCTGTCAACACTTCTGGTTTTTGTTATTTTTTGTGTGTTGTTGTATTGTTATTTTTGGTGCACAAAAATATGAACTAAAAAAATTGTATCCAAACAACAACCTGTGTGTGTCGTTACTTTGGGATACAGGGCAGTTGCACATAGTTTTATGCTGTGCACAGAGGTATGTGATCTGTAAAATGGTATTGATGGTTCCGTGACACATGCTGTGGGAATATGCAGTACACACGGTCAGCCCTTTGGGCCACAGTGTATGGCGCAACTGTGTGTATATATCCATTGTGATGTGTTGTGGCCACAGGGGCACGTGTCCACACACACTGAGCAAGCAATGGGGTTTGTGGGGGATGTAGGTACAGTCCATTACACACACAAACATGTGTACACACACATAGTTCAGTTGTGCCATGGCAGCTGTGCCATGGCATGGACCAATGTAGCCACATATGGGCATAGTATTGTGTGTATGTTCCCACCATCAGCTACAGAGGCACACATAGTAAACCACTGTGTAGTGTAAGCCACTGTCCTGCTCAAAACCACTCCTGTGTGATGCTTGTGCGGCTCGAAAGTGGCTCACAGCAGCCACTTGTCACGACACGAGCGTGTATTCCTTCCAAACTTCGAGACAATGGCGTCACATATTAGCCAGCCTTCCAGCGCAGGCTGGCCAATCAGGACACTATTGCGTTGTCCAATGAGCGTGTTTGGGGCGCGGTGTAAAACAATTTGGCACGCCTATGTTTTCCGGCGCTGAACAGGTACGCCCACATTCCTTTGGGGATTGCGGCGTGTGAAGCGCCGACGGGAGTCTACCGGATGTTTCCCGCTGTTGATGTAGCAACTTCCAGGGCGACACATCGCCTTGGGTTGAGGGCGAAATTGCGGTGTGTAAAAGCGCCTTCAGCGAGCTGAGGCAACAATGAAAAATGTGCACGCGCACGTTAGATTGCCTCCCATCGCCGCCAAAAGTTTCAGCGTGTAAAGGTACCCTTAATGGCAATGCAACAATAACAGTGTTACAGTCAGTTAACTCACACAGATCATGGTTAGTCTTCCGACATGGATTTCAAGTCCGTTACCTCACAGGTTAGGATACACTTCTCCTGATGTATCCGAGCCTCCACTCACTCTTGGGCCTGTTGCCTCCAGCACACAGCTCCTGCAGTCAGTCCACACTGGGCCTCTGAGAAACTGCTTCTCCCAGCATCACTGTCTTGCTTTTGCTCATACACAGCACCCTGCATACTCTGCAGACTCTTTCTCAGCTCATTTCCTCAGCATGTCCCGCACTCTTGCAAGACCTGGCAAGTCAGAACACATGTGACCAGAAACAGTCACATGATATCTTACCAGAGACACCCCCATGGGAGGCATGTGGTTAGCCAGACCTGCCCATCACTCTGGCTAACCTGTAAACCTAGCCCTGTAGCATTAATAATAACTCATGGAACCATTCCTGGCTTATACTGCAGCAGGTCACCACCTCTGCAATACATGCGGGCATTTACAACACAGTCGGTTAGTATATCACACCATTCCTTAAATTTTTGGAGGTTTATGAACCAAGGACTGTTTTGCACCAAAACCAATTGCCTGTGTATACCTGAAGCGCTGCCAGAAAGCGAGTTATCCTCACAATATTCACACATTGCAGAAGATATCATCAGTCATAAAAAGATAACATGACCTTGAGATGTAATCCATAATGCTTTGCAGCTATCACATCACATGGTATAGCACAATCAATACGAAGAAACTAACATTAAGTAAAAGCAGAAGCAGGAAATGCAGTAGTCATTTTACAGTATAGTGTATCTGGATAGTGAGAGGATAGCACAGCTTATAGATTAGCTATAGAGATAAGTAGAAAAAGTGTGTGAAAGCATGCAGAACAATGAAAAAGGTTATAAAGTGCAAGGAAAAGAGAATAGTGTCATATACATTTTTCAAAGCAATTGGCGGCTTTGTAGTATTCTCAATTCACTGCCAATTCTTTAGAACATCTATGTCCACTGTAAAAAGTATAATAGTGCATTTAATAATGCAACTCCGTTGAAAATATCAGAACTATTTTAATTTACCGAAAAGAAAAAAAAACTTTTAGGAGCAAAAGGGGACAAAAGAATTAGAGACTTGGGACTTCAAAAAGGTATTGTTGGCCTAAATGCCTCATGTTGTGGCCATTTTTATACTTTTCTATTTTACCTAAACTTTATCTGTAAAGTTATTTCTGAGAACAAGCTACTAAACATCCTAAACATGTCCGATATTTATCATCATGATGTCTCATATTTACATAATGAAGGTCCTGCACAAAGCCTTGATGGATCTCCTGCATATTGAGTTGGCCAAAATTAGGTCCAAGTTCCGCCTTCACGACTTACTAATAGGATTCTTATCTATGTACTAGGACCATAAAGCTGTCTCAGAAATAGATATAGTAGAGTTCAGGCACAGCCTTATCTCAGTATTTTGTAAAAAATGTTTCCCACTGCTTCATGCTCAGTCTCACACTCCATCCATTTGTCCTGACTTAGCTTCTAAGGCCTTTCAATTTTTTGTATTAGTTTTGACTTCCCATTATTTATGTAGCAAACCTTCTATGCTAAACCATGGCTCCATTCCCGAATTCTATATCTTTTTTTTGTGTAATTTATATTCTTTATTCCCCTTTTCTCACCTATCTTGCTACTTTTAGAATATTCATCATTGGATTCAGTTCTGGTATATCACATTTATGGTCAACACACGTATAGTTACAGTATATGTAGACGGCTGTGTTACTCAAGGTAGCCATAAATATTTCTTCTTGGCCATGGTTCGCGAGCATGAGCCTTATGTTTAGATCCATTTGGTGACAGAATTATTTTACTCAAGAAAGTCATTTTGGATTTAGAAAATAGGAAAATGGGAACATGTGAGTCGGAAACCCGGTTTCGAGGGAGGATCGGTTCATTCAAAAATTGTAAGTATGAGTCAGCCATCCAGAACAAAACTACTGTCCACATACTTTACAGCACTGGAGACTTTTCAAAATAAATAACAGTAAAAGTTGCCAGAGCCTCCAAGTTTTCTCCAGAAATGTCCGGTAAATCTTCTTATAATCAGTACATCCTGTTCTGCGTTTTATATCTTTCATTTTAGAAATGAGTTTGAGTTTTTTATTTGAAGTCAAATCATCCCACTTCTTAAATAAATTACATATTTTGCCGAGGTGAGACGGTTCTCGAGATCATAAGAATGCTTTTCCTTTCCAATTTAAACATTAATATAAATTTATGCCTGAGACAAGAAGAGTCGTGATGTATATGGCATACGAATCAAGTACAATTGCTTCCGAGACGCTAGAGACAAACCGGGAGTTGAAGCCAAAACGCAGATAAGAAGGTAAGACATAGATTGGAATGTACTAATGTAACAAGATATGCTATTCCGCAATATTTGAGCTTGAGTAATTCAGTCATTTACCCAAATCTATAGTGGGGAGGTTACTATTAGGTGGAACTGGCATGATCCCACTATCGAGGTTTCGTTCAACTATGTCATCTGTTGAATTTTAGGTCCCAAAAGTAAAAATTATATTTGTGTACTTCTTGTTTCAAATAACATTTACTACCAGATACATCTTACATCCAGAATGATTAGCTCTTCATTCCCTTTTGTTGGCTCTACTTTTAGATACAGATACTTACAGTTAGCCAATCCGACTAGTAACCCTACTACACAATGTGTGAGTCACCAAGAAGTTTCCTCTAAAGTTTCCCTATTTAAGCTAATTTCACACATCTGACATTAATGGTACAAGTAAGGGAATCGTTGTCTGGACCGGCAATGGGTCTCCTGACTTGAATCAGTGGCCACTTCTGAGATTGAGTCAGGAGTCCTCGCTGGTACATACAATTAGTTCAACCGGCCATGAGTCTCCTGACTCCTGATATTTGGTCACGAGTATTGATGGGCGAATCCTAAATTACTCGGAATCGCTTGACTCTAGCGAGTCCGAGCCGGGACTCGCTACTCGTTGCGAGTCTAGCGAGTCCAATGTTAATGAATGGGGAAGCGAGTAATAGCGAGTAGTGTGCGATTTACAAATCACAGATGTGTCTCGTAAGCTTCAGCCTGAAGCAATCCTAGTTTTGCCATTGATTTGCATTGGACTCCTTTACTTTGCAAGTAATCGCTGGGAAACTCGCACAGATAAGAGTCCTGTCTGCTCTGTGTGCTGGCTGCCGCAGCTCCAGGGTCCTAGAGCCCGCCTGCTGCCTGATGTAGCAGAGCTGAGATTGTTCTCAGTCTGCTTATTCCCTGTGCATAGACATCTATATCTATGCACAGGGGATGTAGCAGAGAGGACATCGTGTTTTGGACTGCGTTGGACGGAAGAGGATTTTTTTAATTAAAGATGGAGTCCCTAATGGCTTTTTTTTTTTTATTTCTAATAAAAATTTTTCTCTGTGTTGTGTTTTTTTTAAAACAATTTAATAGAAATTCATGGCGGTCATGTCTAATATTGGCGTGACCGCCATAAATTTCGGGCTTAGGGCCAGCTGATAATACAAAGCTGGCCCTAACCTCTTTATTACCCAGCGTGCCACCGCCACCAGGGCCGCTGGAAGAGCGGGGTTCAGCGCCAGAGGATGGCGCTTCAATGAACGCGCCATCTTCTGGGGCGGCTGCGGGCTGCAATTTGCAGCAGGGGGTGCCCAGAAAGCTTGGGCATCCCTGCACTGCGGATTCCAGCCCCCAGCTGCTTAGCTGTACCTGGCTAGACATAGAAATTGCGCGGAGCCCCACGCATTTTTTTTTAATTATTTCATGAAATTCATGAAATAATAAAAAAAAAAGGGCTCCCCTTTATTCTTGTGTCCGGCCAGGTACAAATAGGCACCTGGGGGTTGGGGGCAGCCCGTCGCTGCCTGCTGGATCCGGCTGGTTCCAGAAATACGGCGAAGCCCATGTAATCTTTTTTCTGAAAAATCAATAAAACAATCCTAAAAAAGGGACTGCATCTTTATTAACCCCTCGCCCATGGTCCAGAAATCTGTCGTGGAGAGGTGAGAATGAAGATTTTTTATTTTTTAAGCTCTGCAAAGAGGGGGGCAAAGAGGGACTGCAAAGAGGGGCTGCAAAGCGGGGCTGCAAAGAGGGGCTGCAAAGAGGGGGGCAAAGAGGGACTGCAAAGAGGGGCTGCAAAGAGGGGGGCAAAGAGGGACTGCAAAGAGGGGCTGCAAAGAGGGGCTGCAAAGAGGGGGGCAAAGAGGGACTGCAAAGAGGGGCTGCAAAGAGGGGCTGCAAAGAGGGGGGCAAAGAGGGACTGCAAAGAGGGGGGCAAAGAGGGACTGCAAAGAGGGGCTGCAAAGAGGGGGGCAAAGAGGGACTGCAAAGAGGGGCTGCAAAGAGGGGCTGCAAAGAGGGGCTGCAAAGAGGGGGCAAAGAGGGGCTGCAAAGAGGGGGGCAAAGAGGGACTGCAAAGAGGGGCTGCAAAGAGGGGGGCAAAGAGGGACTGCAAAGAGGGGCTGCAAAGAGGGGCTGCAAAGAGGGGGGCAAAGAGGGACTGCAAAGAGGGGCTGCAAAGAGGGGCTGCAAAGAGGGGGGCAAAGAGGGACTGCAAAGAGGGAGGCAAAGAGGGGGGCAAAGTGGGGGGACAAAGAGGAGGACAAAGAGGGGAGACAGAGGGGAGACAGAGGACAGACAGAGGGGAGAAAGGTGACAGGAGGGTGACAGGAGGGGGACGAGGTGACAGGAGGAGCAGGGAGAGGATCCAAACTGATGCTGCAAAACATCGGGATCGGATTCCTATTTGGCATCCGATTGCAGTCATCAGTTTGGATCAGTTGCTGTCCAAGGGGAGCTGCAAAAAGTCTGATCCCCCTCGGACAGCACAAAAACGCAGTGTGAAAGCAGCCTTATTTGGCACGGATCAGGTCGGATCCAATTCGGTCCGATTTGACCCGCTGTGCCAAAAATCGCAGCAGGCTGCGATTTTGGGCACAGCGAAAAATCGGCCAGAATCGGATCCGACAAAAATCAGATGCCAATAAGGCCAAATCCGATGTGATCCGTGCCCATAGGATAACATGGGGCCAAAATCTGATCCGTGGCTGTCCGTTTTGCAACGGACAGCCACGGATCACAGAAAAACGCAGTGTGAAAGCAGCCTTACAGCAGACGCACGGAGTGTGCAAAGGCGCTAACCTCCCCCCCCTGGCTTCCGCATACTGGGCCCTGTATACACCACCACTGGGCCCTGTATACCACCACTGGGTCCTGTATACACCACTGGGCCCTGTATACACCACTCGGCCCTGTATACCACCACTGGGCCCTGTATACCACCACTGGGCCCTGTATACACCACCACTGGACCCTGTATACCACCACTGGGCCCTGTATACACCACTGGGCCCTGTATACCACCACTGGGTCCTGTATACACCACTGGGCCCTGTATACACCACCACTGGGCCCTGTATACACCACCACTGGGGCTGCTGTATATACTGCTGGGGCCTGTATATACCACTGGGGCTGCTGTATATACTGCTGGGGCCTGTATATACCACTGGGGCTGCTGTGTAACCCCTGGGGCTGCTGTATTACCCCTGGGGCTGCTGTATTACCCCTGGGGCTGCTGTATTACCCCTGGGGATGCTGTATTACCCTGGGGTTGCTGTATTACCACTGGGGCTGCTGTATTACCCCTGGGGCTGCTGTATAACCCCTGTGGCTGCTGTATTACCCCTGGGGCTGCTGTATAATCCCTGGGGCTGCTGTATAACCCCTGGGGCTGCTGTATAACCCCTGGGGCTGCTGTATTACCCCTGGGGCTGCTGTATTACCCCTGGGGCTGCTGTATTACCATTGGGGCTGCTGTATTACCACTGGGGCTGCTGTATTACCACTGGGGTCTGTATATACCACTGGGGAGGCTGCTGTATACCACTTTGCTGGGGGCTGTATACCTGTGCTGGGGTCCACCCTCAGCTTATACACGAGCCAATAGGTTTTCCCAGGTTTTGGGGGAAAAAGTAGGGGGGTCGGCTTATACACAGGTCGGGTTATACACGAGTATATACGGGTAGTAATCCTACAATGTCTGCTGGACATGGTATGAGGAGGTTTATGTCTCAGTCAGTACACACTCCATACTTCATGGTAAGGGGAGGGTTTATGGCTCAGTACACACTCCATACTTCTTGTTATTAACCAGTTAATGCTCTCTTGTCCACCGCACTGCAGTGTCAAAAGAGGACAACAGCGAGACAAGCAGCAACATGGCATCAGAGAGTCCCTGACCTCGAAATAGAAGATCCTCAGATCCTGGTATTGTGACATAATATTAAGAATAATACTTTTTGCATTTATATTACACTATGAACTCCACAGCACTTTACATACATCATGAACACTGTCCCCATTGGGGCTTACAATGTAAACAACCTATCAGTATGTCCCTGTAGTGTGGTTGGACGAACCTTTTATAGGTCCCTGTTAAATTAAATTTACTTTCAAAGTATGCTGACATTTTTATTCCCAGACATATTTCGGGGGGGGGGCACCGTTTGCCTTACCTGCCTAGGGCACCAAAATGCCTTGTCCCGACACTGCAGATGCCTGTCTCCGAAAATTAGCTTCGGTAGAGCAGATCCGCCTCATCCTCAAGAACTGTCCAACCGGGATAGCACGTATAGTGGATGGGGCATGGGCTGATGACGCGTGCAATAACGCGTTTACAGAAGTATCTTTACGAAAGACGTCAGTTTGTAAGCAGCCATGTTTATCCACAATGATCTTAATGTCTAGGAAGTTGATGGACTCCTGACTGTATTTATAGGTGAGTTTGATATTCAAATCATTCTGATTCAAAGATGTCATAAATTGATCAAGCTGCTCCGCCGTGCCCTGCCACACAATTAGTAAATCATCGATATAGCGCATCCAGCACTGCATATGGGCAACGGCCCACGCACCCCCGGACGCAAAAATACCCCGCTCCCAGTGACCTAGGAATAGGTTTGCATACAAAGGTGCGCAGGCCGCGCCCATTGCAGTGCCGCGCCGTTGTAGATAGAATATATCTTTAAAGGTAAAGAAATTGTGCGACAGGACAGGGAGTGTCCCGGTACCTCCACTGACGAAGCACTGTGATATCAACACGCGAAACGTGCGTTTGGGGTCCGGCACAAGGGGTTCCCCCTTTGTTCTCTGCACACAGGCACTTTTTTGGTATGCTGCTACTACCGGCTTAAGGGAATGCGCTTTATGATGTGAGGCAATTGAGGCTTTTAGCCCAGGTTTTGTAGGTTTAGGGCAGAAATATGATAGTAATGTTAAATGTTACCATGTCTGTTACACCTACCCTGTATACAACCGATGTCATGTAATTACTATGCCTAACATCTCTTATTGTATGCAAAGCCCTGAATTGCTTGTATTTACTACAATACCATTGTTCTGTGCCGTGCTTTTATGTTCACCTACTCATAAATTGGCTGTTTTCCTCTAATAAATGTATATTTTTTAAGCAATTAAGCTCATATTGTTCTCCTGTTTTTTCATGTTTATAATGAGCTGCTAGCTGTAAACCAGTAGCAACACTGGTACAGTCTTTTGTTCTAAAAACGCCTTATGGATTTTGTGTATATAACTTGAACTCAACAGCATCTTATGAGATTGGGTCAGGAGACCTGGCTTGATCTGTACAATGTGTTCGACTGGCCATGGGTCTCCTGACTTGAACTCAGCTGCATTTTATGAGATTGGGTAAGGAGACCTGGCTTGATTCGTACAATGTGTTTGTACGGCCATGGGTCTCCTGACTTGAACTCAACAGCATCTTATGAGATTGGGTCTGGAGACCTGGTTGGTCCATGCAGTGTGTTCCATTCCTAGGCCATAAATATTAAATATGTGCCTTACAAAAAGTTCTACTTAATTATCTTAATGATTGTCATAGTTGAAGAAGAGTTTTTAATGAATTGTAATATGGATATTTCCTCTTCAGAGAGGAAGAGGACTGAACTCTAGTGCCACCTATTGGAAATAGCAATAGGAAAAATCAATATCGACCAATTAATGAGCCTTGTTATATGACAGGATAAAAGCAAAACCAAAATCTCAATTTGCAGACAGGGTTGACTCTCATCAGTAGAAAGCATGAGATCTGATTTGGCTGTATGAGAGGCTTCTGACTGAGGTCTAAGGGGTAACGTTTCTCCTTGTGGAGAGTAACATGCCTAATATGTCAGTGGAAGGAGACTTATAAGCCATTCAATGCTCCTCAGGATATTTAAATATGTAAATTGCCTCTTCAGTGAAGAAGAGGACTTGAACTCTACCACCTATTGGGAGGAAATACATACAGGATTCTGAATAAAGTCCCGTTTGGTTTGGTCACTTTCTTTTTGAATGTATTATTGGAATAGAGAAAATAGTCTGGCTTTAATGTTAGAAAAAGTGCCACTCTTTTACATGGACTGGGTTTGGTATTGCAGCTAAGCCCCATTTCCTTTAATGAAGTTGTGCTTCAATATCGTTACATAACTCGTTATCATGAGTGGTTCTTAAAGAAAACAGACCTCTGCCTTATAAAACAGGACAACACTGCAAACTGCTTCTTTAGCAGGATAATAAATAAGAAAAAAGTGAATGGCTACAACCTATTGGAGAAATTAACAATAATTTTCGTTATTTGGAAATACTTGAGAAATTATGTATAACATCCAGTCTGTTTTAAAGGGAATCTGTCTGCAGGTTTCTGCTACCCTATCTGACAGCAACATAATGTAGCCATGGAGATCATGATTCAAATGATGTATCACATAGGTACAGCTGTTCTATCACAATCAAAGAATTAAGATTCAGCCATGTAGCAGGGTTGGGAGAGCTTCCCCCACCCACACCAAACTCTCTATAGGGACTGTGAGGTGCAAATCACAGCAGGGGGGGTGTCGGACTGCCCTGCTTGTGATTTTCTTGTCCTGCAATGTTAATCACAGGGTAATAAACTCTTTAGTTTATGTAAACAATAGCAGGCACACAGATAAGAACAGATGGGTTTATTTTTTTAACTCTTACAGCATGCTGTCCTCCGATGGCATAGCAAAATCCTGCTGACAGATTCCCTTTAAGCTATACCTGCATGACACCAATTGCAAAGAGCACACTGTGTGCTAACATGTAGAGTGGTAGTGGTAGAGTGCTTGGAAATTAGTTTCATAGTCCAAAGTAGTGATCGTGGTTTGCATTTTAAAATCACACCAGCATGTTTTGCAAAACAGTGCGACAAAAAAAGAACTGGTATTGTGTTCACAGAATTTTGGTCCAACAAGGCTTATGACTCCTGCATGCAGCCATATGACAACTCTAATGTCACAGACTCACAGTGTGATTACACAGAACCAGGAATGAGCTGATCTTTTGTAGTTTGAATTTGAAGACCAACAAAAATTTGATTAGCGGCAAATAAATAAGCATGAATCTCAAAACTGGAAAACTTGTAATTGCCTAGTAAATACACCAGGGTGGGGAAGGACAGGACCCTGCCTACCATAACAGCTTACACTCTACAGATTAGAGAAAGAAAGAGGACTGAGCTGAGCATAAGAACCTACACTCTACAAGAAAGAGAGAGAGAGGGAAAAGACCCAGCTGAACATAAGAGCTTACACTCTACAGGAAAGAGAGAGGGAGAGAACCCAGCTGAGCATAAAACCTTCCATTCTACAAGCGAGAGAAAGAAAGAGGACCTAGCTGATCATAAGAGGTTAAACTCTAAAGAAAAGAGAGGGTCCCATTGACCATAACAGCTTATAGTCTACAGGAGAGAGAGCGAAAGAAAGAAGATCCTGCTGAACATGAGCTTTCACTCTATAGGAAAGAGAGAGAGAGAAATAGAGAGAGAGAAAGCACCCAGCTGACCCTAAATGCTTAAACTCTACAGGAAGGAGAGAGGACCCCACTGACTATAAGAGCTTATACTCTACAGGAGAGAGAGAGAGAGAGAACCTAACTGACCATATGCTACAGGAAAGAGTTACAGTGCCTACAAGTAGTATTCAACCCCATGCAGATTTAGGTGGTTGACACATGCGGAATTAACTTGGCATTGTGACATTTGGACTGTAGATCAGCCTGGAAGTGGAAAATGCACTGCAGCCAAAAAGATTATTATTTTTTTTTTTTTTAAAGCGTTAAAAGTTAATTCAGAGGGTCATTTATTATTCAACCCCTCAAACCACCAGCATTCTGTTTGGTCCCCCTAAAGTATTAAGAAGTAGTTCAGGCACAAAGAACAATGAGCTTCACATGTGTGGATTAATTATCTCTTTTGCCAGCCTTTTCTGACTAATTAAGACCCTCCCCAAACTTGTGAACAGCACTCATACATGGTCAACATGGGAAAGACAAAGGAGCATTCCAAGGCCATCAGAGACAAGATCGTGGAGGGTCACAAGGCTGGCAAGGGGTACAAAACCCTTTCCAAGGAGTTGGGCCTACCTGTCTCCACTGTTGGGAGCATCATCTGGAAGTGGAAGGCTTATGGAACTACTGTTAGCCTTCCACGGCCTGGACAGCCTTTGAAAGTTTCCTCCCGTGCCGAGGCCAGGCTTGTCAAAAGAGTCAAGGCTAACCCAAGGACAACAAGGAAGGAGCTCCGGGAAGATCTCATGGCAGTGGGGACATTGGTTTCAGTCAATACCATAAGTAACGTACTCCACCGCAATGGTCTCCATTCCAGACGAGCCCGTAAGATACCTTTACTTTCAAAGCGTCATGTCAAGGCTCGTCTACAGTTTGCTCATGATCACTTGGAGGACTCTGAGACAGACTGGTTCAAGGTTCTATGGTCTGATGAGACCAAGATCGAGATCTTTGGTGCCAACCACACAACGAGAAGTTTGGATACTGGATGGCACTGCATACGACCCCAGGAATACCATCCCTACAGTCAAGCATGGTGGTGGCAGCATCATGCTGTGGGGCTGTTTCTCAGCCAAGGGGCCTGGCCATCTGGTCCGCCTCCATGGGAAGATGGATAGCACGGCCTACCTGGAGATTTTGGCCAAGAACCTCCGCTCCTCCATCAAGGATCTTAAGATGGGTCATAATTTCATCTTCCAACAAGACTACGACCCAAAGCACACAACCAAGAAAACCAAGGCCTGGTTCAAGAGGGAAAAAATCAAGGTGTTGGAGTGGCCTAGTCAGTCTCCTGACCTTAACCCAATTGAAAACTTGTGGAAGGAGCTCAAGATTAAAGTCCACATGAGCCACCCAAAGAACCTAGATAACTTGGAGAAGATCTGCATGGATGAGTGGGCCAAGATAACTCCAGAGACCTGTGCCGGCCTGATCAGGTCTTATAAAAGACAATTATTAGCTGTAATTGCAAACAAGGGTTATTCCACAAAATATTAAACCTAGGGGTTGAATAATAATTGACCCACACTTTTATGTTTAAAATTTATTAAAATTCAACTGAGCAACATAATTTTTTGGTTTGTAAGATTTATGCTTCTGTTAATAAATCCTACTCTCGCTTGCAGTTTGAAGGCTCTAACTTATTTGCATCTTATCAAACCACCTAAATCTGCAGGGGGTTGAATACTACTTGTAGGCACTGTATATAGAGAATCCTGTTGAGCTTAACAGCTTACACTCTACAGAAAAGAGAGCGAGAGGACCATGCTGACCATAACAGCCTACATTCTAAAGGAAAGAGAGAGAAAGAGGAACCAGCTGACTATAAGATGTTACAGACTACAGGAGAGAGTGAGAGGACCACGATGATCATAAGAGCTTACACTCTACAGGATAGAGAGAGAGAGAGGCATGGTGATCATAAGAGCTTACACTCTAGAGGAGAGATTGAGAGGACTGCACTGACCATAAGTGCTTTCCTTCTACAGGATATAGTGAGAGGAGCATGGTGACCATAAGAGTTTATACTCTAGAGGAGAGAGAAAGAAAAAGAACCCACTGACCATAAGAGCTTACACTCTACAGGAAAGAGAGAGAAGACAATGTTAACCATAATAGCTTACACTCTAATACAGAGAGAGAGAGAGGATCTAGATGAGCACAAGCGATTACACTCTACAGGAGAGAGACTTACCAAGTGACTCTGGAGATGGAAAACGACTCTGCTGTAGAAGCTGATTTCCGCTGATCTGGGATTGGCCCCGGTACTGACCGCCACTTATCAGGGTGTAATAATCTACTAGCTGCCAAAACTTGAAGGTATTATGGGAAGGCCTACAAGGCAACACAAAATGATGTTAGCCCTTTCTACGATGCTTCAGCAGTGTCGGAAATTGTTCTTAAAATTAGCATGTTTGGGTCCTATTGTATGCCTTGAATCAATCCTATATAAAGTCATTCCATCCATGCTCCTCCTGTTGTCATATTACAAGATCAGCATTATGGAGTATAGCTGTGAATACGAGGTTTCCTGCGGTCAGAACAAAAGTTATTATTTTTTTATCACAATCATTATGTGCCACCAGAATGTATTCTGCAATGAAAGAAATAATGTTCTGATTCACGAAGAAATATTAAAATGGCTTCAATGACATTAAAACTCAAGCAGCCATTCTGCAGCCTTTGTAGAGTTCAAAGCATAGAATCTTTGTCATATATCGTAGAAAACTCTACCAGATCCAAATCCACAAAAAAGAAATTTGCAATTAATTATAATATTACAGTAATAATTCATTGATAGAAAGAAAACTTTTCTTCTTCTCTTTTAAAGCAACACAAGATTCCAATACAGCACAAGAGTCGAGTAATCCCATTAAAACCTTCTCGTGAAATTGACCATAAACGTTTGCTTCTCTCTGTATTTTCTCTTGTACTTTCCAAAGAGTAGCAAATGAAACACATGTAACTGAGACATGAGAAAGTGCAGGAGTCTCACAAATTACTTCTATGGATCACAGTTTCAATCTTGCCCCAAGAACCAAGGAGAACTGGATGAAAGGAGAACTGACACGAACCAGGGCCTTTCTCTAAGGAATTTTCATTACGCTGTTCATAGGGTTTTCATGAAGCAAATAAAATAGCTTGGATACTTCTTCTTTTCTTTTAATATATATTAATTTAAAACCATAAAATGTGCAGGCCGTAATCTACAAGAGCTACATGATTCACACAGTTTTATTTGTTTAATGGTAACAAGATGGACTTTGGTTATTAGACCAATATATTCCATGAACAAGCCCAATTGGCTGTGCTTAAAGTATTCATGAATATTTGTAAAAGGTATAACAGGATCAGCGATAGGAAACAGAGCTTGATGATTACTAGATGATGGTCTGAATGTGTGACCATTATCATTGGGGTACCACAAGGGTCAGGATTAGAGAGGGTTAACAGTGGAGAACTACAAGGGTCAGTATTGGGCCCTCTTCTTTCTAATATGATTATTAATGACCTTGCTGAGGGTAGACAGATTAAAATTTAACATAATCAATTCAAAATAATAATATAATAATAATATTTATTCATTTATGTAGCACTATTAATTCCATACCACTATTAATTCCATAGCACTATACCTACATTTGCAACACTGTCCCCATTGGGGCTCACAATCTAAACTCCCTATCAGTATGTCTTGGAGTGTGGGAGGAAACTGGAGTGCCCAGAGAAAACCCACACAAACACGGGGAGAACATACAAACTCCTTACAGATGTCGCCCTTGGTGGGATTTGAACCCAGGACTTAAAAGAGTATATTTTATCATCATAGAGGAATATGGGTATGCTGATAGCATTACAGAGGAATACTGATAAACAGGAGTCTAGTTAAATAAGAAACTAAGCCTATTGTGGTTTACTATAAAGTCATGTGCCAAGGTAATAAAATGTACTGTTATGTACAAAATAGGAAAACAATGGGTTAGTAAAGACTATACGCTATTGGTTGACAATGAAACACATCTTTAGGGTGTAGTGCAAGTCACATGAGTCAAAAGAGGTAGAGAGCAAAAATCATAGGTTCCATGCTTCTTAATGAATCATGCGAAGCATGCAGTGGCCACCGTTCATCATGATTCTGATGAGTGAGGGTCACCACGTCCCCGTTTCTCCACAGCTCCACTTGGTGGGAAGGTGGCTTAGTGGTGTACACTGTATGGTGGCTCAGTGATTAGTACTGCAGCCTTGCAGCTCTGAGGTCCCGAGTACAAATCCCAGCAAGGACCACATTTGCAAGGAGTTTGTATGTTCTCCCTGTGTTAGCATGAATTTCTACTGGTTTCCTCCCACACTCCAAAGACAGGATCTTTAGATTGTGAGCCCCAATGGGGACAATGTTGCAAATGGATGTAAAGTGCTATGGAACTAATAGTGCTATATAAATGAATAAATATACTGAAGGCACTAGTCAAAAAGGACACTAAAGTAGTTTAATTTTTAGGAGCTTTTTTTATGAGAAATCTGGCAAAAAATGTTTTGGTGAGTCGCCCCCATAGTTATATGAGTCTATAAAAAGGACATAATGAAGATTAATAGAATGGGTGCACAGAAGGGTGACTGAGTATTAAATGAGTGGGTGCACTGCAGTACCAAGACCCGTTATCAAACATCTGACGTATTAGGAGAGATCCAGATGACAGTACAGGGATATTGCTAACTAGATGGTGGCCCGATTCTAACACATCGGGTATTCTAGAGTATGTATGTAGTTTTTTTATGAAGATTTAAGAATAATACAATGCGAAGCTGGGTTTAAATCCTGCACAAATATCGCTGATTGCTGGCAACCGGCCGGGCACAACCAATCAGCGAAGCTTGGTTGAAATCTCGCTCCAATTTGCGGGCAGACTGTCCCTGTTGCTGATTGGTCATGGGCAGCTGGCCTAACCAATCACCAACGCAGGATTTGCATTACAGACAAACAGACAGAAGTAGAAAATTATATAGTAGATACCTACAGTAGTACCGGTGTGCAGCGGTGCCAGTGTGCAGCGGTGCCGGAGTCCAGGAGGGGGCCGGGGACAGCGGCCAGGTGCGGGCAGGAGGGGGCCGGGGAACAGCGGGCAGGAGGGGGCTGGGTAAGAGCAGGCAGGAGGGGGCCGGGGGAAGAGCGGCCGGGTGCTGGCAGGAGGGGGCCAGGGAAGAGCGGGCGGGTGCGGGCAGGAGGATGCCGGTGAAGAGTGGGTGGGTGCGGGCAAGAGGGGGCCAGGGGGACAGCGACAGGGTGCGGGCAGGAGGGGGCCAGGGAACAGCGGCCGGGTGCGGGCAGGAGGGGGCGGGGCCCCTCCTGATCGCACCCAACCGCTGTACCCCAGCCCCCTCCTGCCCGCAGCAGAGTGCTTAGCAGACTATACGGGGCTCAGTGGTTAGCAGACTTTTCGGTGGCTCATTGGTTAGCAGAGTATAAGCTGGCTCAGTAGTTAGCACTGTATACGGAGACTCAGTGGTTAGCACTCTATAGTGGCTCAGTGGTTGGCACTGTATATGGTGGCTCAATAATTAGAACAGTAATGTGGCTCAATGGTTAGCACTGTATATGGTGACTCAGTGGTTAGCACTGTAAACGGTGACTCAGTGATAAGCACTCTATGGTGGCTCAGTGGTTGGCACTGTATATGGTGGCTCATGGGTTAGCACAGTATGGTGGCTCAATGGTTAGCACTGTATATGATGGCTCAGTGGTTAGCACTGTATATGGTGGCTCAGTGGTTAGCACATTATGGTGGCTCAGTGGCTACCACTGTTCAGTGGCTCTGTGGTTAGCACAGTAAGGTGGGTCAGTAGTTGGCACTGTATATGGTGGCTCAGTGGTTAGCACAGTATGGTGGCTCAGTGGTTATCACTGTATATGGTGGCTCAGTGGTTATCACTGTATATGCTGGCAAAGTGGTTAGCACTGATATGGTGGCTCAGTGGTTAGCACAGTATGGTGGCTAAGTGGCTAGCACTGTATGGTGGCTCAGTGGTTAGCACTGTACAGTTGCTCAGTGGTTTTCACTGTATGTGGCTCAGTGGTTAGCACTGTATGGTGGCTCAGTGGTTAGAACTGTATGGTGGCTCAGTGGTTAGCACTGCATGGTGGCTCAGTGGTTAGCACTGTATGGTGGCTCAATGGTTAACACTGCACAGTGGCTCAGTGGTTAGCACAGTATGGTGGCTCAGTGGTTAGCACTGCGCGTTGGCTCAGTGTTTAGCACAGTATTGTGGCTCAGTGGTTAGCACAGTATATAGTTGCTCAGTGGTTAGCACTGTACGGTGGCTCAGTGTTTAGCACAGTATGGTGGCTCAGTGGCTAGCACTGTACGGTGGCTCTGAGGTTAGCACTATATGGAGGCAGAGTGGTTAACTCTGTATGGAGGCTCAGTGGTTAGCACTGTATAAGGTGGCTCAGTGGTTAGCACTGTACACGGTGACTCAGTGATTAGCACGCTATGGTGGCTGAGTGGTTAGCACTGTTTATGGTGGATGAGTGGTTAGCACTGTATATGGTGGCTCAGTGATTAGGACAGTATACTATGGCTCAGTGGTTAGCACTGTATACGGTGACTCAGCGGTTAGCACTTTATGGTGGCTCAGTGGTTGGCAATGTATATGGTGGCTCAGTGGTTAGCAGTGTGTGTGGTGGCTCAGTGGTTAGCATAGTATGGTGGCTCAGTGGTTAGCAGTGTGTGTGGTGGCTCAGTGGTTAGCACAGTATGGTGGCTCAGTGGTTAGCAGTGTATATGGTGACTCAGTGGTTATAACAGTATGGTGGCTCAGTGGTTTACAATGTATACGCTGGCTCAGTGGTTAGCACTGTATACGGTGGCTCAGTGGTTAGCACAGTATAAGCTGGCTCAGTAGTTAGCACAGTATGGTGGCTCAGTGGTTAGCAGTGCATATGGTGGCTCAGTGGTTAGCACTGTGCGGCGGCTCAGTGGTTAGCACAGTGTGGTGGCTCAGTGGTTAGCACTGTGTGGTGGCTCAGTGATTTGCACAGTGCGGTCGCTCAGTGGTTTGCACAGTGCGGTTGCTCAGTGGTTTGCACAGTGCGGTGGCTCAGTGGTTAGCACTGTGCGGTGGCTCAGTGGTTTGCACTGCCCAGTGGCTCAGTGGTTTGCACTGAGCGGTGGCTCAGTGGTTAGCACTGAGCTGTGGCTCAGTGGTTATCACTGCGCGGTGGCTCAGTGGTCAGCGCATGATGAAGGCATAGTGGTCAGCGCAGGATGGAGGCAGAGTGGTCAGCGCAGGATGGAGGCAGAGTGGTCAGCGCAGGATGGAGGCAGAGTGGTCAGCGCAGCATGGAGGCAGAGTGGTCAGTGCAGGATGGAGGCAGAATGGTCAGCTCAGAATGGAGGCTGGAGGCTCGGTGGTCAGCGCAGAATGGAGGCTCAGTAGTCAGCACAGGATGGAGGCTCAGTGATCAGTGCAGGATGAAGGCAGAGTGGTCAGCGCAGGATGGAGGCTCGGTGGTCAGCCCAGAATGGAGGCTCAGTGGTCAGTGCAGAATGGAAGCTCGGTGGTCTGTACAGGATGGAGGGCCAGTGGTCAGTGCAGGATGGAAGGCCAGTGGTCAGCACAGGATGGAGGGCCAGTGGTCAGCACAGGATGGAGGGCCAGTGGTCAGTGAATGTGGATCCCCCCTCCCATCTGCTCTGGTCTCACCCGCACCCGGTGTTTACATCGCCACTACAGCAAGTAAAGAGCGGTCATGTGATAGGCAGGCTCAAGAGCCTGTCACATGACTGTTCATTACCTGCTGTAGTGGTGCTGTTAACACCGGGTGCAGGTGAGACGGAGAGGCGGGTGAGATGGGGAGGGGAGTGGTAATGGAGCGGGGGGAGGGCAATGGAGCGCGGGAGAGGGCAATGGAGCGAGGGGGAGGAAATGGATGGAGTGGGGGGAGGGAATGAAGCAGCGGGTGGCGGGAGTGCAGCAGCGGGTGGTGGGAATGGAGCGGCGGGTGGCAGCAGCAGGCAAGAGTGTGCCGGAGGTGGGTGCACTCGTTCCAGCGGGCGGGTGCGGGCAGGAGGAGGCTGACAGCGCGGTGTCTGTGTCCTTGTTGAGGGAAATTGCGCGCCGCAATGCACTCAGCTGTTTTGCATACTCCTCACTTATTGGTAGATGATTTTTTTTCTTTTACACCCAGGTCATTAAAGTAAAAAGAAAACACACTGCATCAAGAGTTACGTTTTCTTCATCATTATAGATGAGCTGTGAGTCTATGCAACTCTCTGTCACAAGATGTTGTAACGGGAGATAGATGGAAAAACTTCAAGAATGGTCAGGTTTCTTTTTTGAAAAATAAGTTATTGCAAGTAACAAGTACTAAAGTTGTGGAGATAGATGTTAATGAAAGAATTGTTTCCCTAAATATGGGGTTATAGGCATATGATGCATAAGAGTTCTTACCCCTCTGTTTTAAATAAGATAACTTGACTTAGTTGATCAAATGATGTGCGTATGTCACTATGTACATGTATGCATTTCTGCAAAACTTTGAACAATGATAATTCAAATAACATTCACCCATACAGGGTCACACTGGGTTTTTCACAAACTTTGTGGACTGCCATGGTGGCGTTGGACTCTACTGAGAATGTGGATTCTGACAGCCCACGTGAGGGTTTCTCTGGTGTCTGGGATCATCACATGCAATCTGCTGTGTGCTGTTTCATAGGCAGGCTAGCAAGAGTTAATATCTGTTGTCTGCTTGCTCCTCTCATCACATGTAGTGGGGAGACCTATCACAGCTTCTACCCTCCTATTTATACTGGAGGAATCCTTCTACCCATGCCAGTTATAGTTTATCCTTTGTTGGTCTGTGAGGTGTGGTGTCCCACATTCAGGTGAAAGTTGTGCTACTTGCTTTATACAGTTGTAAAAGTTCTCCTTTGTTGTTTTGCTGCTTCCTTCTTGCACTTGTTTTTCCTCCTGTAACTCTTATTGTCTTTACCTTTGTGTGTGAGTGCTGTGACTGAGTTTGGTTTTCCTTTGTCTGTCTTTATCTGTGGGTATCATTACTCCACTATACTGGGGGGAATCAGTTCAGGACCGGGCAGAAGCAGGGTCAGGTCAGAGACTCAGGCCTTCACACCATTAGGGGTATCTCTGAGATAAGGGATAGCATAGGGCCCACTAGCTTGAGGGACAAATCAGACACCCTTGCTCCCATGATCCCATAGTAATCCCGACATAAATTAGGGCTAAGGGAAGGGATGACAATATTAATCTTTTATCTGAAAGGACACAAAAATTCAGTTGTTCAGCATACGTTTTGTGGCCATCAACATTCATTTTTCATTTTCCTGTTTACAGTATTCTATAGTAACCACATTTCTATGTATTGTATTACAGTACTGTGCCACCAGTTATTATGACATTTTCATTCGCGTTTCAAAGCTGTCCCTACATAGTCGGTAAGAGCATGTGCACACAATGTCTTTTTCAAGAGGATTCAAGACTCAGCCTGAGTCACATGAGCAGGTCCTGTAAGTGTGATTCCAACAGGTCCTGCCGGTGCCCTGAAGGTAGTGAAGCGATGGCTGGGAGGACCACCGCGGTGCAGAATAAGGTACGATACACAAGATGGGAGTGCAAACCACAAGGGTGAATTTATTAACAGGCGGGGAAAGATGTGAAGAAGGAAGGTTCAAGCAGGGGTAAACAGTGGCAAATGAGATTTAACAAACTTTTCGTTTTCTCTAGTTGGTCCGCTCAATAGCACGGTTCTCCAACTATCACAAGTTAAGAGCACACAGGTAAATTCACAACAACAAGGTACAATGCTACTCTACGTGTAACCTTTCTGGCCTTGCTACACAGGCCACACGGCTGCCGTGTTCTATCTACTGAAGCCTATTCTAAACCCTGAGAGGTGCACAATATTCAACTCACAGTGATGCAGGGATTTGGATGCAGTCCTGGGGGCCCCCAACAACAGCAGTCTTATCCGAAGGTGCACACGGCTCCTGTCTCGGGTCGATGGGCTGCAAATCTTCTCCTTGCTTCAGGTTATCACTGGATCCCAGGCATGTCTGTGTCCCACTTTCATTTCACACGAACACTGCAGTCTTTTCCAAAACACACAGAAGGTCTGTTCCTCTCTACACATAAATGGGCTGTTCCAAAAAACACACTCTCCGAAGGGGGAAAACAGGACATACCATCATCCCACAGCTGGGGGGGGTTTCTGTCTCTTAAAGTGGCAGCGTGTTTCTTACGGTCCCACACAGGCAGTGTAAGGTTTTCAGTCTTTTTTGCTATATCTGTTATGTTTGCATTTAGTGTATTTTGTCGGCCATCTTGTTTCCTGTCATGTGTAATGACTTTTGCCCTCAACCAATATGGAGTTCTCAGCTTGTCGTCGGCCATCTTGTTTCCTGTCCTGTGCATTGACTCTTGCCCTCAAACAATATGGAGTCCTCAGCTTTGATGTCCCTGCCCTGTTTCTTGCCAATTGCCCTTTTAAAACTACTTCAGCTGGTTAACCTGTGCTCCAGAATCAGGTCTGCAACCAGTTTGTGTCTTGCTCTCTGAAGCCTGGATTCACTCTGCCTGGAATCATCCTGTTTGCCAGCAACATCTGACAGGAAAGTAATGGACTCTGAATGACTTGTGCTATGCTTTAATACTCTGATGTCCTGGGTTGTTTTGCCTTGCACTCTGCAACTACATTTATGTTATCCTGTTGATGCACTAACTTGTATGAAGCAATACAAGAGCTGCTTAAGAAGCGTCTGTCTCATGTGTCTCATTATACCCATGCATTAGACTCTATATAGACTGTATCATATATGACAGATTCTGGAGCCATAATAGAGTCTGCTGGGTCTAGGACAGTGCTGCATCTGCTGCCACCTGTATAGAGATTTGTGGATCTTTTGCCATTGGAGAGCTGCTGCAGACCGTGGATCTGAGATATCGATATATGTGATGATAGTGGTTGTGGCTTCTCACAACCTTTCCAGGTGAGCACATTCCCTTCTTTTAAGTCAGGAGTGTTACCACAGGTAAACACTATTGTGCTCCTTTTCTTCCTTTCCAGCCTCTCTGCCGTGCAGCTTCTGGGAATATGGAGGACCCCGTTAAACATCTGTGCGACGTGACGGATTCAATCCTTGCTGACCTACAGGCATTGAAGACCAGCTTTGCAAGCCTGCGGGATCGCGGTGATCATAATCTGCAGGTGTTCGGACAAACCACGCAGGACTTACGAACCCGGATTGAGGTTCTGGAGGGACGCGTCCACATCCCAACTTCAACCCCGGTTATTGGAATCCCCAAGCTACCACCATTCCGCTTTGGCGGTGAACGGGAAAAATTCAGGGGATTCATTAATCAATGCAAACTGTTTTTTGCGGCTCATGCGCCACAGTTTCTTACTGAGCGATCTAAAGTATTGACAATAATTATGCTACTCTCCAACAAAGCTCTCACATGGGCAAACCCCCTAATTGAGACTGACGATGACTGTCTAAATAATCTTGATGCTTTCATTTCAGCTATGGGGCAGGTATTCGATGATCCAAACCGCGGTGCTACAGCGGAATCAGCCATGTTAACTTTAAGCCAAGGTAAGCGCTCGGTAGCGGAGTATGCTTTGGATTTCCGGAGATGGGCTCTCGACACCACTTGGGATAGCTCTGCTAAGAAGTCGGTTTTCCGGAAAGGATTATCCTCTGTGATTAAGGACGAACTCGCTCGTGCCGACCCACCTACAGCATTAGGAGATTTTATCAACTACTGTATTCGGATCGATGCTCGGCTTACTGAACGCAGACAGGAGAGATGGTCGGAGATAAAGCGCACTAATCATTTATTTCCTCCCTCTCCAGCTAAGGAGTCCTTGAGCAGGATTATACGAGAACCCGAACCTGAGCCTATGCAGGTGGACTCTTTACAGAGACGGGTCAGTGATGCACGTAAGGAACATCGAGTAAAGGAAAATCTGTGTTTCTATTGCGGTAAGTCAGGACATTTCATTATAAACTGCCCCAGTCGTTCTCGTAAGACAACTGCAGCCATCATACACTGCGAGTGCTGTGAGAGGGGTTCTGTCAGGTCCGAACCACAGATCCCAGAGAGAGTAGAGGATACAGACATTGATTACTCAGACTTGAACTCTGTTATCTCTGAGCCGGATGCACGTGTTACTGCAGCAGTTTTTCAGGTTTTTTCAGCGGTTTCCCAGCTGAGTTGTAAGAACAACAATTCTCATTGCTTTATTCCCCTCAAGCTCAGGGTTCACTCTGTCTGGGTATCTACCTCCGCTATGATTGATTCAGGGGCAAGCGGCAATTTTATGGACATCTCCTTCGCTGAGAAACTTGGAGTACGTTCAGTAAAGAAGGCTACTCCTGTACAGATGGAGACCGTAGATGGCTCACTGTTAAACTCTGGACCAGTGGATCAGGAGACGGAGCCCTTAAAGGTCCTCATGGGTAATGACCATCAAGAGAGTCTGTCATTTATGCTCATCTCTTCTCCTCATTTCCCTATTATTCTAGGACTGCCGTGGCTGCAGGCTCAGAATCCTACGATTAACTGGGAAACTAAAGAACTGCACTTTCCAGAGAAACAGATAAGTCCAGAAGCTTCAGTCTGCTCCATTCCTAAAGGACCAACATCAGTCTCTGAGCTACCAGCCATATACCGTGAGTATGCTGACGTGTGTGACAAAAGGAACGCAGACCTGCTACCCCCTCACCGTCCATATGACTGTCCAATAGACCTGTTACCAGGTGCGGGAATACCTTTTGGCAAGATTTACTCTTTGGCAGGGCCTGAGCTAAAGGCTCTCAAAGACTATATAGACGAACATCTAGCCAAGGGCTTCATACGCCCCTCTTCATCTCCTGCTGGTGCACCAATCTTCTTTGTGAAGAAGAAAGATGGATCACTTAGGCCCTGTATAGACTATCGGGAGCTCAATAAAATCACGATCAGAAACCGTTACCCACTACCGTTGATCCCTGAATTATTGGAGAGAGTACGGCATGCAAAACTCTTTACAAAGTTGGATCTCCGTGGGCCTATAACTTGGTCCGCATTAGACCTGGGGATGAATGGAAGACAGCTTTCAGGTCACGCTACGGACACTTTGAATATCTAGTAATGCCGTTCGGTTTATGTAATGCTCCAGCAACTTTCCAACATTTGGTGAATGACATTTTTAGGGACCTCCTGGATACATTCATTGTCATTTATTTGGATGATATTTTGATTTTTTCTAATTCCACAGAGGAGCATCACAGACATGTGAAGATGGTCTTAGAACGCCTTCGACAACACCATCTGTATATCAAACTGGAGAAGTGCGAATTCCATCGAACGGAGATCCAATTTCTGGGGTATGTAATGTCATCACGAGGAATTAGTATGGATGAGGGTAAGATCCAAGCCATTAAAGCCTGGCCGGTCCCCAAGAATGTGAAGGAGGTCCAGCGCTTTATAGGGTTTGCTAATTTCTACAGGCGTTTTATCAGGAACTTTTCTGAGGTTGTGTCTCCCATTACACGGCTTACCCGCAAGAACTCTGCTTTTACCTGGACCCCCCAGGCTCAAGAAGCATTTTCCCGTTTGAAAGAGAAATTCACCACGGCACCTATTCTGGTGCATCCTAACCCTGAACTGGCCTTCATAATAGAGGTGGATGCCTCAGACAGTGCCATCGGAGCTATCCTCTCCCAGAGGACAGGTGAGAAAGAAGTCTTACATCCCTGTGCTTTCTTTTCCCGGCGGTTGTCTCCTGCAGAACGGAACTATGATGTGGGTAATAGAGAATTGTTGGCCATCATCGCAGCCTTCAAGGAATGGAGACACCACCTTCAGGGAGCTGCGCAGCAGATAATCGTGTTGACTGACCACCGCAATCTTGAGTTTATCAGATCGGCTAAGTGCTTGACTCCTCGCCAGGCTCGTTGGAGTCTTTTCTTAAACCAATTCAGTTTTGTTATCTCCTATAGGCCAGGATCGCGTAATGGAAAGGCCGATGCGTTGTCTAGACTCTACTCAACTGAGACAATTCCACTCACGTCTCGTAAGACTGTTATCTCTGATTCCAGGTTCCTGGGAGTGCTTCATAATCAAGACTTGCTTAACGACATCAAGGAAGCATACCATACGGATCCCTGGCTGGCACAACCGTCTTGTGAAGTAAGTCTTGTATATAAGAACGGTGTGTGGATTCAGGGGCAACGCCTGTATATTCCTGAAGCAGTCAGGGTGAGAGTACTGCAACTCGTCCACGATTCTAAGATAGCGGGGCATAGAGGAGTTCTGAAGACTCAAGAATTCCTGTCTCGCTTCTTTTGGTGGCCCACATACAGAAGAGATGTTCTAGGTTACGTCACTTCTTGCGAAGTCTGTGCCAGATGCAAGACTCCACGATCTTCGCCTACGGGTCTATTACAACCCCTACCCGTTCCATCCCGTCCATGGGGATCCATATCTATGGACTTCATTGTGGAGTTGCCAACCTCTCAAGGAAAGAACACAGTTCTGGTGGTGGTGGATCGGTTAACAAAGGCAGCCCATTTCATTCCGTGTGTTGGTCTACCCACTGCGAAACACACATCGGACTTAATCATTCAAAATGTGTTTCGCCTGCATGGCGTACCGGATGAGGTTGTATCTGATCGAGGGGTGCAATTCACTTCAAAGTTTTGGCAGCACTTCTGTGCTGCGTTGGACATCAAAGTTAACCTGTCTTCTGCCTTTCATCCGCAGACAAATGGACAAACCGAGCGGACTAATCAGACCCTAGAACAGTATCTCCGCTGTTTTATCTGCCACCTACAAGATGACTGGGTGGATTTGCTTCCACTGGCTGAATTCTCTTATAACAACTCACAGAGCGCTTCCACCAAGCAGTCACCCTTTTATGCCAATTTGGGTTATCATCCTAACATTCTTCCTCGACTTCCCATAGATTCACCTCTTCCAGCTGTAGCCGACAGAATCACCTCTCTACAAAGGAACCTCGATCTGCTTAAAGAGAATCTGGAATCAGCTCAGGACAGGTATAAAAAAGCGGCAGATAGGTTTCGTAAACCTGCACCAACCTTCAAGGTAGGAGATTTGGTCTGGCTGTCAACTAAGAACCTTAAATTGAGAGTACCATCATCCAAATTGGGTCATAAGTACGTTGGGCCCTATAAGATTAATAAGCTCGTCAGCAACGTTGCCTGTCGCCTTCAACTTCCAAGATCTATGAGGATTCACCCCGTGTTCCACGTTTCTCTACTAAAGGCTGTGACTCCCAATTCATTCCCTGGACGTTCTTCTTCCCCTCCTGCTCCGGTACTCATCGATGGCCAGGAGGAGTTTGTCGTGGAAAGGATCCTGGACTCCAGGTTGCGTAGAAACGGGGTGCAATACCTGGTAAAGTGGCAGGGCTATTCTTCTGAGGACAACTCGTGGGAGCCGGCCTCCAATCTCCATGCTCCTCGGTTACTCCGCCAGTTCCATCGGAGGTACCCGGGAAAGCCTGGACTGGGGCCATCCAGAGGCTGTCCCTAAGGGGGGAGTAATGTAAGGTTTTCAGTCTTTTTTGCTATATCTGTTATGTTTGCATTTAGTGTATTTTGTCGGCCATCTTGTTTCCTGTCATGTGTAATGACTTTTGCCCTCAACCAATATGGAGTTCTCAGCTTGTCGTCGGCCATCTTGTTTCCTGTCCTGTGCATTGACTCTTGCCCTCAAACAATATGGAGTCCTCAGCTTTGATGTCCCTGCCCTGTTTCTTGCCAATTGCCCTTTTAAACTACTTCAGCTGGTTAACCTGTGCTCCAGAATCAGGTCTGCAACCAGTTTGTGTCTTGCTCTCTGAAGCCTGGATTCACTCTGCCTGGAATCATCCTGTTTGCCAGCAACATCTGACAGGAAAGTAATGGACTCTGAATGACTTGTGCTATGCTTTAATACTCTGATGTCCTGGGTTGTTTTGCCTTGCACTCTGCAACTACATTTATGTTATCCTGTTGATGCACTAACTTGTATGAAGCAATACAAGAGCTGCTTAAGAAGCGTCTGTCTCATGTGTCTCATTATACCCATGCATTAGACTCTATATAGACTGTATCATATATGACAGGCAGGGATTTCTTAAAGTGGCAACGCTTCTCTTACTGTCCATAGCAGTAGCCCCCCAATATGCCTCCCTACTTAATGATGGTCGTCCTCGGCCATCACAACATCAGGTCCACAGTGTAATGACGGGCCGTTCAATGTGAACACAGCACCTGTGGAGGAGACAACAATGGCAATACAGCAGACTGAGTACATTGTTCAACATATCGGATTGGTGGAACCCCTGCAGTAGACCTCTGAGACCTTCTAAGATCTTGACTATCAGGCCAGGCCTGGCTAGCTCCCGGAGGAACACCTGCTGCAGGAGCCACAGTGGAATCTTGGCTGGGCTCTTCTTCACGTGGCGGTAGGGGCTCATCCATGGGCTCCCCGCTTCTGGAAGGCTGAGGGTCCCCTACTGTGTTGGGGACTGTCCACCAGTCATCGTCGACTTCACACACAGGTGACGTGAGTTCAGAGAGCGGGGTAGAGAATGTAGGAGATATTGGCGTAGGAGAAGCTTCGGACCGACATGGCCGCAGCATATTTCTGTGTAGTACTCTAGGGCCGGACGCCCCATTCTCAACTTGCACCTTGTAGACTGGGCCATCAGCATATACCCGTCCAATTACTCTGTAGGGTTGTACTTCCCATCTCTCACTCAGTTTGCCCTTGGGGCGCTTCTCTCTGACTAGCACTCGATCTCCAGGTTGCAGCGGTATTTCCTGAATTGGTTTAGGGCTCATATGTTCTTTCTTCTGTAGCTGTTGACCGGCCAACCGACGGATCGTTTGTAGTCGTTGTCGATGTTCTTTCACCCACGACGTGACAGTTCGTTCCATGAAATCCTCTGGCTGCTCCAAATTCAGCTCGATGATTTCTCGCCCAGCTCTTCCAAAGAGCAACAGATATGGGGTGTAACCCGTAGTGGAGTGAACTCGGTTATTGTAGGCCCAGACCAATTCTGCCAGGTAATCCGGCCAACATGCTTTCTTATCTTCCTCCAATGTCCGCAGCATCTGAAGTAGGGTTCGGTTGAAGCGTTCACATGCTCCATTGCCTTGGGGATGGTAAGGTGTGGTCCGAGATCGCTCAATGCCATACATACGATATAGTTCCTCCATCACCTTGCCTTGGAAACATGCCCCTTGATCGGAGTGGATTCGCTTCGGGCATCCATACACCCGGATAAAGTCTTGGCAGATAGCCCGTGCCGCCGACTCTGCAGTCTGATCTCTAGTCGGGGTGACTACAGCGAACTTGGAGAAATGGTCAGTCATAACCAAACAGTGTTGTAGTCCCCGAGCTGAGTGTCCCACGAGGAGATAATCAATCATCAAGATTTCTAGCGGTTCCTTGGTCTGTATGGTCTGAACGGGTGCCCTCTGTTCGGTGCTTTTAATGAGGTCGCATACTCGACATCGCCGGCAAACCTCTTCTACCACAGACTCCAACCGGGGGCAGTACACGTACCGCTGTAACCATTGGTAGGTCTTTGCAGGTCCGAAGTGAGCGCCAAACTCGTGTGCTTCCTTAGCTACCTCTTGAGCCATTTTTCCGGGGATGACCACCTGCCATCTTGCTTCTATTTCTTTTGGCTGTTGTCTCTTACGATATAACACTGATTCTCGAACTTCTAGTCTATCCCACTGGTGTAAGACGCTCTTCATCTCGGTGTCCAGGTTAGCCCTTTCTTGCTTGTCGGGCTTCTGCTTCTCAGCTACCCAGTGTTTCATCTGTTGTAGCCCTTCGTCTGCAGCTTGAGCACGTCCCCATTCTTCATTGGTTCTTCCCAGGGACCGGGGCAGTGTGCAAGCCTCCCTACTTAATTGTGACGCAACCACTGGGGGCCCAAACTTGCTAAAGTCTGGCGTCTCTTCCTCCTCTAGTTGTTCATCGAGATCCCCCACTGGGATCTCCACCGTCACTCTCGACAGTCCATCCGCATTTGCGTTTTCGGTAGCGGGACGATAACAGATGGTAAAGTCGAACTTTGCAAGGCGAGCCACCCACCGTTGTTCCAAGGCTCCCAATTTAGTATTCTCAAGGTGGGCCAGAGGATTATTGTCTGTTCGGCCCTGGATCTTGGTCCCTGTCAGGAAGCCAGCAAATTTCTCTGTCATGGCCCACACTAGGGCCAGGAGCTCTAGTCGAAAGGAGCTATAATTGTGGGGGTTTCTTTCATTGTCCCGCAGGGACCTACTGGCGTAGCCGATGACTCTTTCATGTCCGTTCTGTATCTGAGACAATACTGCACCGAGTCCATGAAGGCTACCATCCGTGTACAGCAGGAATGGTCGGTCGAAGTCCGCATAGGCTAGGATCGGGGCTGAAGTAAGGGCATTCTTCATAGCCTGAAAAGCCTCATCTTGTCTCTGAGCCCAAGGGATGCCCTGGTTCTTTGACACTCCGGCGGTCCCCCTCAGCAGCTCATTTAAAGGACCCGCCACCTTTGCAAAGTCTTTGACGAATACCCGGCGAGTCCAAGAAATGCCTTGAGTTCTCTCACCGTTTGAGGGACTGGCCACTTCTGGATGGCCGCCACCTTTTCTGCAGAGGGCAGGACTCCATCTTGTGAAACTGTGTGGCCCAGATACTCGATCTCTCTCTTGAAGAGGTGGCATTTTTTCGGCTTCACCTTCAGGTTATGAGCCTGCAGTCTTCCGAGTACCTGTCCAAGCCGGTCAAGGTGTTCTTTGAACGAGGCCGAAAACACGATGATGTCATCCAGATAGATCAGGGTAGCTTCGAAATTTAAGTCCCCCAAGCACTTTTCCATCAGCCGTTGGAACATGCCCGGAGCATTGGAGAGTCCGAAAGGCATCCGGTTAAATTCAAACAATCCCATCGGGAGAATGAACGCGGTCTTTGCTTTGTCTTTTTCCGCCACAGGTACTTGCCAGTACTCGCTTGCTAAATCCAAGGTGGAGAAGTACTTGGCCTTCCCCAATGCCGTCAAGGATTCTTCGATTCGTGGTAATGGGTACGAGTCGCGAACGGTACAGGCGTTGAGTTTTCTGTAGTCTACACAGAACCGTATGGTCCCATCCTTTTTCTTGACGAGTACCACCGGAGCCGCCCAAGGGCTCTGACTGCCCTGTACTACTCCCGCATCCAGCATTTGCTTCAGTAAAGTCTTCACCTCTTGGTACATCTTGGGAGGGATCTGTCGGTACCGTTCTCGAATCGGACGAGCTTCCCCGGTCGGTATCTCATGCATGATAGCTTCAGTGCAGCCGAAATCTTCAGCGTGGCGAGCGAATGCAGCCTGGTTCTTCCACAACATAGCTTCTACTGCTTGCACACGCTCGGGGCCCAGCGATTTCACATCCACTTCCATCTGATCGAGGATGACCTTTCCACTCCACTCTGGGGAGGGCATCTCTTCAGCCCTCGCAGAGACTGCTAGGGTCCACCCCGTACCTTCTATCGGCGATAGGGATATATCTTTTTGGCTCACCACTTCACCTTTATGTAAGTATACCAGGGCCAGATCTGTCCCTCGGGGCAAGGTGACCTCACTGGGCCCCACATTCAAGGCTCTGATAGGGACGCGTCCTTGTTGGACCACAGCTACCGTACGAGCTATCATAACTTCTTGGTCCACTCTTCCGGTTGCCACAGGCTGCACAATCACTTCTACCCCATCGAGATTGCGATAGGTTCCCACTGGGAGGTGTAATATACTTTCTCGTCCGGGAGGCAGGATTATGGGCACCTTCCCAGGAGCCCTGATGACCCCTACCGTCTGATGAGATGGCACACTCTTCTGCGTCCCACAGACATGGATCAGTCGCTGAAGTGCTTCTTGCGTAGGCTTATGTGTAGTAGCCTGATTCCAGTATCCGGGTCCCCGTTTGATGAACATAATCTGATCTAATTCACGTAGGACATTCATCCCCAGTATTACAGGTACATCTCCTTTGACGGGCTCGGGGACTAGTAGGATCCCTTTTCTCCCCACTTCTTGCCCACAGATACGAACATTCATCCACACAACCCCTGTGACCGGGATCGGTTGCTGGTTAGCGGCAATCACCCGGATCAATGTCTCTTTCTCTGGCCTGGCCAGTGCCTGGAAATGTTGATTGAAGTATGCTTCTGGCATCGTCGTCACTTGTGACCCGGTATCTATCAAGCAATCCACTGGGACACCCTCGAATTCAGCACATATGATGGGACACCCAGCAATCAGATGTTCGTCATGATAAGGAGCGGCCTCCCTTCTCACCTCCCCCGCAGAGTGCCGCACTACTGCGGGGGTTGGTAGTTTAACGGAGGCTTCTGTTGGCCTTGAGTGCTATTCCGGCACCCTCTGGCAATATGCCCCCGACCTCCACATCGCCAGCATTGGATGTCTTCTCTTCGTTGAGGAATACCTCGTGCCTCTGGTGGCTGCTGAGAGGAAGCCTGCACCCTCCAGTTTCCCATTGGTCGCGCCGAGAAATTATTGCGTGCGTACGATGGGCCAGGTTGAAAGGAGGATGGTGCAGCTGGGTAGGGAGGTGCAACAGACAGATCCCTCATTCTTTGCTCCATCTGGGTCAGCTTCTCCTGTACATTGAGAACGGATTTCTGTAAATCCTGCACCACCTGGACCAACACCTCTTGGCGGTTTGTGTCCACGCTGGACTTGGCGGCTTGGATGCCACCACCCCAGAAGCGTAGCTTTCTTCTTTACTTCGGGCTACTGTTTCTGCCAGGATTTGACGAAATGTAAGAGCCGGGGTCGCTCGGACCCGTTCTGACAGGGCTCGCCTCAAGGATATGCTGTGTAATCCTAGAATAAACTGCTCCCGGAGTATCCGGTCTGTGGAGCCTATGCCGCCGAGTTCAGCTGCCTCCTTTTTCTGCACCTCTGCTAACACTTCTTGTAGTGCTGTGGCATACTGAGAGATCCCTTCTTCTTCCCGCTGCAGCCTCGAAAAAAATTTGGCGCGAAGATGTCCCGCACTAGCAGTCTCGCCATAGATTTCTTCGAGGAATCCAACTAACTCTTTCAGGGTACTACGGGTGGGTTCTGGTTGTAGACAGATGTTTCTACGGGCTTCTCCTTATAGGGCAGTCAAAGCGATGTCCACTTCAAGCTCTGGGCCGATGTTATAAACCTTCAGGGTGCTCTGCAGTCGAGACACCCAGTCACACAGTGCCATGTTATTGCCGTCAAACTTTGGTAGTACACTAAATATAGTGCCCATGGGGAGTGTCCTTGCAGGGGTTCCACCATTGCCCATATTACCCCCGTTAATATTAGCATTCCCGCCGTTGCTGTCTGCTGCCTCCATCTTGGTGACCGTACCCTGCTCGCAGCGCCACTTGAAGCGATGGCTGGGAGGACCACCGCGGTGCAGAATAAGGTACGATACACAAGATGGGAGTGCAAACCACAAGGGTGAATTTATTAACAGGCGGGGAAAGATGTGAAGAAGGAAGGTTCAAGCAGGGGTAAACAGTGGCAAATGAGATTTAACAAACTTTTCGTTTTCTCTAGTTGGTCCGCTCAATAGCACGGTTCTCCAACTATCACAAGTTAAGAGCACACAGGTAAATTCACAACAACAAGGTACAATGCTACTCTACGTGTAACCTTTCTGGCCTTGCTACACAGGCCACACGGCTGCCGTGTTCTATCTACTGAAGCCTATTCTAAACCCTGAGAGGTGCACAATATTCAACTCACAGTGATGCAGGGATTTGGATGCAGTCCTGGGGGCCCCCAACAACAGCAGTTTTATCCAAAGGTGCACACGGCTCCTGTCTCGGGTCGATGGGCTGCAAATCTTCTCCTTGCTTCAGGTTATCACTGGATCCCAGGCATGTCTGTGTCCCACTTTCATTTCACACGAACACTGCAGTCTTTTCCAAAACACACAGAAGGTCTGTTCCTCTCTACACATAAATGGGCTGTTCCAAAAAACACACTCTCCGAAGGGGGGAAAACAGGACATACCATCATCCCACAGCTGGGGGGGTTTCTGTCTCTTAAAGTGGCAGCGTGTTTCTTACGGTCCCACACAGGCAGGGATTTCTTAAAGTGGCAACGCTTCTCTTACTGTCCATAGCAGTAGCCCCCCAATAGTAGACATCTCCAGGGATCACCGGGAAAGGTAAGAAAATGTTTGTGTGTCTGTCTGTACCCTCCTGAAAACGAAGCAAAAAAGCAACACAAATACTTGATGCATTTGTGATGCTTTGATGCAAAAAAATAGGACCAATTTTTGGTGCAAAAACTGCACCAAAAATGGATCAACAAAGACGGAGCACAAAGTTCTGTGTGAATGGTGCCTTACAGTTATCAACGGGTCTTATCTGAAGACTGTAAGAAGAAGAGGATGATCTCATAAGACAACTTCTTCATCCATTGTGAACTCCTTGACCCTATTTTATCTTTAATTAATTTTACACAGAAGAAAAGGGGTTCCACAGCACAGCTCAAATTGGGGATGCCATTAGGCTGAGTCTATTTTGGCTGTGACATAGGTGCCACTGCAGTATGGTAGCAAAATGCAAGTAAAGGATGTCACTACTGAGCCTACGACAAGTCACAAAAGTAGGAACCATTTGGATTATTCATGACTTGCTTGACAAAGACGCGGTATATTACGGGTCACTTGCACTATGCAGTGATATAGGATCGGCATACAATGATCTTTGACCGCGAGAACTATTAGCAGCCAATGTCATGGTGGAGCAACCGCCTTATGGTGTTGGGGTTTGACACCTTTTTTGGCCAATTAAGTTCCTCTTGAATCTAATAGCAAAAGAAGTAGAATGTCATATCTTTTTATTTTTAGAATTTCACTATTAATTTTTTTTTGTTACTGTTTGGAAAACTCTTCATGAATATTTTCAATGATAAAAGGTTTTATAGTTTATAATGGTAAAAAAATCTCTTATGCATAGTTACAAAAACAGATGTGGAAGAGGTTGATTGGGCGATAAAATGTCAATGAATCACGTAGTGACTTAAAAGGGTAATGTCAATGATCTAATTAGTGTAAGGCAGCTAGATGGTGACCTCTGATGAAGTCAGTGGAGGGGATCACGCAGTGAAAACATTCTGTCTTAGTCATCACATTGTAATATAGTCAATCGTTCTAACAGTGATTCTTTCCCAGATTGAGTATTGGGGGGAACCTGCATAGAGATGACCACAATATAGCAAAACAATATTACACGCCCAGCATTCCTCAAACCTCTGAGGCAATGAGAAGGAATATAATAAGTCATATGATACTGGTAGGGACTATTCAGACAGTACTTAGTCACTGCACCTGATGGGAAAAACTCCATTTCCAGATATTCCCCTTTACTGACACTTATTACAAAGAGAATTAGATTATTTTCATGATGTTATAACGGGAAATATGTGTGCATGGATTGAGTTGGTAACTATTGGCACAAGAAATGCAAGACTTAAAGGCTTTATTCACTACTGTCATCAATATATTTCTATTATATTTTGTGGGTGTCACAGAATAGGAGGATGGCTGACATAATACCATTATTAAGGAAAGGTAGGAAGTGGATCCAGGCATCTACTGTTCATTAAGTTTGACATCATTGGTGTACAAAGTTCTTGAGGGCAGTATAAGAGATGACCTGCAAAACTATATTTTAGAGAATATTATGACAATCAGCATGGATTCATGAAAGATAAGTTGTGTCTAACCAACATGTTGGGTTTCTATGAGAAGATAAGTGCAAATCTAGATGTTGGCAATGCGGCTCATGGGATATATGTGGACATCTTAAAGTCTTTTGATACTTTACCACACAACAGCCTTATACTGAAGCTCCAGAAGCAGGGACTAGGGAAACATATAGGCAGGTGGGTAAGGAATTGTCTAAATCACAGGAAACAAAGGAAACAAGTGACTATATATCTAAATGGGCTATAGTTAGTATTGGTAGCCGCAAGGATCAGTACTGGAAGCAGTAGGGGCCACAAGGATCAGTAGCAGGAGCAGAGAGGATCTCAAGGATCAATTCTTTTTAATCTCTGTATTAATGACCTTGTGACAATCTTTGGTGATGACCCCAAACTGTATAGGATAATAAAAACTGAGCTTGAAAGTATGATGTTACAGAACGATCTGGATAAGATGTCTGCATAGGCAAACTTTCACGGTGGTGCCACAAGTAGTTAGTAACGCTGTACTTGTGGCGCCCCAGAGGTTTGGCTGCCACGAATGGTATTTCACCTACATCATTTGTAATACAATGTCTGAAGCGAATTGGAGCTCCCTCTGCTGGAAGTCCAAAGCATTCATACACTGCCTGAACTCTAACCAAGAAGTTGAGCATTAGGACCTGTTTTATGGCTCAGCACAGTTTCTGGCTGGGGGAAGGGTTAGTTTTCAGCACAGTGCAGTGTCTAGCATGGCTGAGAAGAGTAAGGAAAAGATTCTGTGATGAGCAGGCTGGAAAGCTGCACTGAAGGAACCAGCTGCAAAGCAGGGTACAAGTTCCTAGGCTACTCAGGGATTACAAAGCCTGAGGATAGAAGCGTTAGGCTAGAGAATTTCATGTTCACTAGCCATCACTTAAGTGGAACCTCCAGAGCACCAGCAATACCAAGGGGTAAAGAACTATTGGAAGAGCTTGCAAAGGGAGAGTACAGGACAGCTAACAGGCACCTAGAAATTTGTGAAACTAAAGAAGTCAGCAGTAAGGCTATATGTCACCCAGCAGAGCGGACTACATTTTCCATCAGACTGGCCAGACTATGAACCTGGTGGTGCTTGTAAGCCTTGAATTTGCTGTAACAATCTTCAGTAAAAGGTAAAGCAAAAAGACTGTTTCCTGCTATTAATCGTTCTGCTTTAGTGCACCCATCATTGCTACTATATCCCCATCATCACCTAGGAGCCAGCCCAGGTTGGGAAGGGTTAAACATCTTCACTGCCATAGCAGCTATCTCCCAGGGTTTGTCTACAGTGCCAGCCACCTAAAGGCTGAATATCCCATGGTGTCACAAACTTATTTTTATTTCTCCATTTTTCTCTCCCTTTTCAATGTGAACCAGGGCTATAGCACTGGGCATAGCCACCATGGTAAGCACGCCAGCCCTTAGTGCTCCACATACTAACTACAGTCATCATTCTGCTCTAACCACCTTCAGATTGCTTTCTGTTGAGTTTCCAACTCTACTGCATCCTACTGTTTCCATATGGTTATAGGGAGGCACAGTCAGATTCTGCAGGAATTTAACTCTACTGTGTTCACAGAGTTTAGGTTCCATGACCCCCTGCAAGCAGCAGGGGGTTTATTAGGCAGCTCCTCACTCCACTCTCTCACCTGCTCTAAGGGCCTCGAACACTTGCTGTCTAGAATGCTGCAAGGTTCTTTTTTGGTATTGTCTCTCTTGTTTTCTGACATGGCTTGACTACTCATTTAACCCAACCTCTCCCTACATGGTGGAATATGTTTAATGCAACAACTCCATTTCTGTATATGAGTGTCTAGTTGCTAGGTATGTATGTTGTAGATGTTGTTAGAATAAAAAAATTACTCCCAGAGGCTCACACAGGAAGAGCATGTGACTATATCTAGTTTCCAATGTTTGTGTATGTGAGGAAGAAGCAGCTGCAGGTGCTGCACTGAGACACATAAGATATGTTTTATTCCGAATTCATTAAGCTTTGTTGTCACACGCTTGGAGAGTATCCTGAATAATCCGCTGCCCACAGGTTATGGGCCCAGAGTGACAGAGAAGCTCAGAGTAACACAGCAACTGAAGTCCAAAGCAAAAGCAGCACAGAGCAACATAGAAAATGTCCACTAGCAGTGGTCCTGTTAAGTTCTCAGTGCAAAGCCTCACTAATCAGAACTACCAGTCCTGGAAATACAAGATGAAGATGTGGCTCATAAATGAAATTACATGGAAATATACTCAGAATCAAGTGCCACATGATTGGCTAGTGAAGGATCAGAAAGCACAAAGCACTATCTCCCTCAGTGTAGATGATGATCAGATTGTGCATGTATACAAGTGTGCAACTGCAAAGGAGATGTGGGATGAGTTACAGAAAGTGCATGAAAGATCAAATCTCAGCAATAAGCTTTATCTAATGAGAACGCTGTACCAGTCTAAGCTAAGTGATGGCCAGAATATGCAGGACTATATAATAAACACCCTAGAGATTGTGGAGCATCTCAGGGGTATTGGAGAAGAAATTAAAGACTTTCAGGTTGCTGCACTTCTATTTAGTGTTCTTCCAGAAAGTTAATTACACACTTGTGACTGCACTAAATTCACGGCCAGATGATGACCTCACACTAGAATATGTGAAAGGTAAACTTGTGGATGAATTCAAGAGAAAAATGCAAAATGTAAGCAGCACTAATGAATCCAAATCAGAAACAGCATTAAAGACACAGGAGCAATCTAAGAGAAACTTGTGAATGTTTTTTCTGCAAAAAGCACGGCCACCTTAAAGCAGACTGCAGAATTTGTAAAGCAAGAGTGAGTCAGCTTAAAAAACAGAACAGTGATCAAAAGGTGAAAACAGCTGTAAAGGAAAAGTCTGCATGTGTTAAAGCTGCATTTAATGCCAGTACATGCCCATCTGCAAAGCATATATGGTGTATAGACTCTGGTGCTAGCAGCCATATGACAAATAACAAGGATTTTTTCACTGACCTTGATGAATGCAAGTCAGAAAAGGTCATCTTAGCTAATGGTCAATATATGACTTTAGAAGGAGTAGGAGACAGCTACTTCCACTGTCCAGTTTTCTCAGCACAAAGCAGAAAGATCCCAGTAAAAGATGTTCTCTATGTTCCCAGCCTTGAAAGAAATCTTCTGTCAGTATAGAAGCTCACGCAAAAGGGGAATGTAGTTACCTTTAAAGACAACAGCTGCATTATCTCAAAGAAGACACTCTTGCAGAAGGAAAAATCCAAAATTAACTTTATCAGCTAAAATGCAAGTGTACAGTGCTAGACAAGATCTGCATAAGAACTGTATCCATGTATGGCACAGATGTCTTGGGCACAGAGACCCAGAAGCAGTAAGGAAGCTAGGTCACCTGCAAATGGTGTGGAAATCAAGCAATGTAGTCAAATGATGAGGTGTCTTAATGGGAAAATAAATGTTCGTCGATGACCAGCACTCCACTGTGGTCTATGTTGATGGTGCAGTTGGAAAGGGTCAATTGACCCACAATATCAGAGAAGATAGATCCAAGCAAACATTCAGAGTTTTTTGCTGAAGATGATTTATTTCATAAGTCGGTGCAAAAGGTGACTGGCAGGACAGATAACGTTTCGGCCTAAGCATAGGCCTTGTTCACATAGTCACTAAGGATAAATTGAAAATGTACAATAAGGAGTCTGAATTGTGAAAACACGTGCATAAGATTATATACAAAAGATTATATACAAATTTACAATAGCATCATGTCTGACATGTCTATTATATTGCAATGACAGAAATGATAGTGTTTAGATATGGTTTTATACCCGTGCTTAGGTATATGGATGTGAACCTGTATATGCATGTGAACCTATAATAGGATTCCCCGAACCTTTGACAATGTACTTCATCTATAGGTATTATCTGAACTTGGTATTGGATGACCTGTTCATCATAATCGGAACCCGGTGCTGCTTCAGCATTTCCAATTTTGGATATTGACCATATCCAATTCATCCACGGATGCTATACAGGTTCACATCCATATACCTAAGCACAGGTATAAAACCATATCTAAACACTATCATTATATGGGTATTTGGAATCCTTTACATTTAACCCTTTATCTCTTGAAGGTTCCATCTTGGACCAAAAAAGCACAGATATTATTAAACCTTACCTACATGAACTCCCCGTTTCTGTGATCTCCTAATAACTTCAGCAGGTAAATAAGGCAGCTATTCAATCCCCGATAACCCATATCTACCCCTCTCAACTTCTACATTCTCTTCTTGACAATCTGTCTGATATTCAAAATACCAGAATGAAGGCCATTTCTGTCATTGCAATATAATAGACATGTCAGACATGATGCTATTGTAAATTTGTATATAATCTTTTGTATATAATCTTATGCACGTGTTTTCACAATTCAGACTCCTTATTGTACATTTTCAATTTATCCTTAGTGACTATGTGAACAAGGCCTATGCTTAGGCCGAAACGTTATCTGTCCTGCCAGTCACCTTTTGCACCGACTTATGAAATAAATCATCCTCAGCAAAAAACTCTGAATGTGTGCTTGGATCTATCTTCTCTGTTAATGGGAAAATATTCAGAAAATCTTTTCCTAAAATAAGCTCCACTAAATCTGCACAGCCACTGGCTTTGATACATACAGATGTTTGCGGTCCAATGAGTGTTCAAACTCCA
>JARQOC010000001.1:35586198-35716042 GCA_033576535.1 Allobates femoralis | reverse complement strand
AAGGAACGGTCAAGAGAACAAGCATGTTCACCACCGCTCCAAGGAACGGTCAAGAGAACAAGTATGTTCACAACATCTCCATTCAAGTCTTGGTCAACATAGCCATGTTCTTGGAGTTCTAAAGTCCAATGTCAGGGTCTGTGGGGGTCTTGGAAATTGGACTCTCAGTGATCATTCAGTTTTCTCCTATCTGGTGGACAGAGGATAAATTGTTATCTGGGGAATAAAATAAGTAGTTTGCAACCCACGCCAAAGGTCCCAATATTTGAGTGTCCCTACACAAACATTCAAAAACGGTGCACATTAGGAAGTAGATTAAAAAAATCTCACAGAAAAAGATACAACCTTATCAACACCAGGCCAGATTAACAATGCACTAGCAGAATGCAGCAGACTCCATGATGAAGGTGGGGGCAGCACAAGTGCAAAAACTGTAACCCTATAAGTCACAGACAACTAGAAATATTTAACAGAAAGATCCACGATAAACAAAAAAATCAATGAAAAATCCATCTGATAAAATCATAGTATTTTTTAGAAATGCCCTAAAAGGGATCACCTAAAAAGTTGGAAAAAGATAGGAATAATTCTAAAAAAAAGTATGCCATACTTATCCTGTTTTTTTTACTCCCCATTGTTCCCCTCACTGACCGACCCTCCCACACACAGCATGTTCCACCACCACTCCCACATATAGTATAATGCTCAATAGACACACAAAGTATGATGTTCCCACTGAATGTCCACACACAGTATGATTTCCCAACAGCACCCTACAAATGTAACATTGCTACACAATACCCACACGCTGTATGGCCCATTGGTCCCAACAGTGCCCCTCACAAAGCATTATACTACCAGAGCACATTTCTTAACATACATTGTGATGCTCCTAAGTATATTCCCCACACACTATGATGCCCTCACAGACCCTTACACATAGTATGATTCCCCACAACCTCTTATACATAGTATGATGCCCCCACAGTCCCCCTGTATTATACCCTCACTGTGACTCCAACATAATATGATGACCCCATAGTCCCCCACACACAGTATGGGGGCCCCGACATAGTCCTCGCATACAGTATGAGGCCCCCCCACATCCCTCAACACAATATGATGGACTCTCCTTACTCCTATACAGTGTAATGGCCACCACACAACCTCCCATACTGTATACTGGCCAGCACACAGTTTTATGGCCCCCAACGTAGCCCACCAAAGTGTTATGACCCCCATATAGCCCTCCAAACAGTATAATGGCCCTGACAAAGGGACACAGTCCTGCAGTGATGTAGCGTGCATCTCCTACCAATTTTTCCTGCACAATGGAGGATACGGCTACTTGCATGTGCAATACACTGCCATCGGCTTCATTCACTTGAATAGTAGAAAGCAGGTAGCCGGCAACCTCTGTGCAGAGGAATGATTAATACATGGAATTCAGCACTAATCCAGCTTTACTACATGGTTTAGGATTAGGGTGGGTCCAAACGTTCAGACCCAACCAATTCTAAAGTAATGGTATTCCCTGGCAATATGCAATCAAGAAATACACTATCTAGTTAATCCATTATGACCAATTTTATATAACTGCCCTTTAGACTGAAGAAAAGCAATGAAACCAACTAATGAATATCTGAGATTTTTTTGGGGGATTGATGTTTTGCTTCTAAAGAATTAAGATTTTGTGATCACTGAAGTTACTGTGATCTCACCAGAACACTGGCTATGGCAATTCTTCACATTCTATTTGGAATGATCATTCCTGTCTTTGCTGATAGCAGTCACTTTTTCTGGATAAGACTTTTACCTTAAAGGGACTCTGTCACCAGTTTTTGCTCCCAAATCTGGTTGCAGCATGATGTAGGGGCAGAGACCCTGGTTCCAGTCATGTGTCACTTATTGGGCTAGGTTCTGTCATTTTGATACAATGCCTGTTTTCTCATATCTAGACTTTAGGTTATAATAATAGGTTGGGGTCACATGATCATTTTCATCCAGGAAAGTGGGAGGATTTTGTTCTCATTTGTTATCCCCGTGCTGTCCATGTGCTGTCTGTACACAATGCATTTTTTTATAGCTATTAATATTTTAAAAGACCATTTACAGTTTCCCACCTTACATAATTGTATTGTACCTGTAAAAATTCATAATGATGGTCCATAGGGCATCCAATATTTTTTTGCAGTATTTCACAGCATGCTATATGCTAATATGAGCGAACCCTTATATGAATGCTGAGCTCTATATAACCCCGCCCACACCATTGATTGACAGCTTTCTGCCCATGTGTAGTGTGCACAGTGAGCTGCCAATTAGTGCAATTAGCGGTGAAGGTGGGGTTCTACAGAGCTCATGATAATGGAGGACTAGTAAACCTGGCAGAAGGTTTACTGATCCTCTAATGAAAAATCTCCTGCTGACACAACAGTGATTTTATCAAAACTACAGCAAGGGGCTAGGGACACATCGCTGGAATCAGTGTCTCTATCTCCACATTATGCTGCTCTCGATTAGGCGGCAAAACCTGGTTACAGATTCAATTTAAGCCTTGGGAGTCTGGTTCTTAAATGTACAGCTACTTACCATTCTCCTGTGCACAGATACATGGAAATAACTTGAATCATGTGCCCATGATGCCATTGGCATGGACATATAAAGGGTCCCAAGAGAATTGGGGCAGGCGAGTGTGCTTAGGCAAGAGTACAACACCACAAAAAAGTACCGAGTTCCTGGTCTGGAGTTACCTTTAATTTGTCTGATGCTTGGTATGACATGGCATTGGTGATATCAGTCCATTATTGTTCTTTCTACAGATATATCAAAAAAACTGAGTCATAGGTCATCTAATGAATTTTTATTTGCATGATAACTAATGTTATGTTATTCTACATACTGGTCTATACTGATAAATATACTGTTACCAGTATATTTATCAGTATAGACCAGTATGTAGAATAACATAACATTATATTCAACACAACATCTTCCGTCTTTTCTTCTCTGGAACAACACCAACCCAGTCCTACTGGGTTAGGACCCCGTACAACACAACCAATAAATCCATTGTCTTAACCAGGCCACAGTCCATCGGGCTGTTTTATTCATTAGACCAGTTTCCTTATGACCATTTGACCAAGTTCCTGAGGAGTGCAATCCATCATGTCGAGGGCATAGTCCTTATCTCTCGTCATCAGATAGTAGGAATGTGGGCACAGTTCTTTCAAGCATGGTTCAGTGAACGCGACAGGCTCACAGTCCCTTAGGAACAAAGTTCATTTTGGATTCAGCCCAGTCTTCAGCGAAGGGTTTCAACCATGTTGTGGCTGCAATACAAAAAATTTGGGAATAAACTCTTCTGCAATCCATGGCTAATACCAGTGGGAGTCACAGGCATCTGGATCTTAAACCCACTGATTTGTAGTCTTCCGCGAATATTAGAACAGTTTTGCTAGTTCAACAGATGCAACAAGGCTTTCTTAGGCTGGCTTCACATTTGCGTATGGGAAGGCAGCGTATTGCTGCGTTCCCATACGCAGTCAAACGCATGCGCACTGCGTTCCTATGTTTAACATAGGAACGCATGGTGCCTGCGTTTGCTGCGTTCGGGTGCGGATGCGGACGATATCTGCTGCTTCCGGTGTCCAGCATCCGCACCCGGGACGCAGCATGTTGGTTTTTTTTGTGCGTTTGGGGACCTTGGAAAACCAGCAAGCGTCCCCAAGCGCACAAAAAATGCATTGGCTTCAATGGGTCCGCAGTGTCCTCTGCATGACACCGCAGGAGAACGCTGCGGACCCATTGAAAAATCTCCCGGTGGCCGGCGGTGATGTCACAGGAGCTCACCGACGGCCACCGGGAGATCAGCTGGAGCCTCTGCTGTCCTCCGCCTCCCGGCCGCTGGTAATGTGCTAGCGATGTCGGCGGGGAGAACAGCTGATGTGACAGCTGTTTGAATCTTCCCGCGCCGACATCTCCTCTCGGTGTCGGCGCGGGAAGATTCAAACAGCTCTCAGATCAGCTGTTCTCCCCGCCGACACGTCCCGGAGGTTACCGGCGGCCGGGGGGCGGAGATCTCCGGCGCTGATCTCCGCCCCCTGACAACGCCGATTGGCTGGCAGCCTGCACAATGATATGTCCGCAGGCGGACATTCTCCGCTGCGGACACATCATTTGGACCCTGCTTTGCACTGCGTATGTGTCTGCATGCCATCAGCATGCAGACACATACGCAAATGTGAAGGCAGCCTTAATATTTTACTCCACTTCCTTTTTCTGTGACAGGTCCTTAGCCGGCCACATTCAGACACAGGTCTTTGTATATACACAGCTGAATGAGCAGAGTGTGCTACATACACCACATCTCAATTGGCTGTTATCTCCAGTATTTCCGAGGTCTTTATTCCCTCCACGCAGTGTTTGACACCTAAAGCGGTGTTCTCCTCCTTGTACATAAAAAAACATTATCCAGCAACTGAAGGAACTTGGTACTCCAAGTTCTTTATAAAATCTCAATTAGAAAATCGTTAAGAACAATGTTTCTGCACGTAAAGTCCAAAAGGTCAGTGTATCATTGTCTCCTCATCCTTGTCTCTGTTCGAACAATTGGGATTAGTGGTGTCAAGGCCCTTGCAACAATCTCCTCTGCTTGGGGCTGTACTGCAGTGGGCTGTCTTTCAGCCTTTTGTCTTGTTCGTACTCTGGTGACAGCTACTGCAAACCATACTCGGGGACTGTCCTCCTTCCTGAACTGGACCCATTCACCAGGTATTAACATGCATCTTGCCAAGGTGGTCTCCTCCACTAAGATGCTGTAGCCTGTTCCATGGTCAAAGTAAGTCTCTATTCCCTAGGTCATCCGCTGGGCAAAGTTTCCTCCTCTGGAGCTGTCTAGCTGAGTCCGCACCTACTCTCCCCTTCTCTTCATATCCCGGACCACACCCATGATCAACTTTACTCTGATGACAACAGGCTTCTCTTAAGGGACTGAGGTATCTCTAGGGGTCGGGACTTCTGGAAGGGTTGGGGCTTTTATCAGGGTAGGGATTTCCAGCAGAGTCAGTGGGAGTCCCACCAACAACTTAACCCATAAGGCCTTCAGTTGTTTGGCTTATCCATGGGCCATGGACCACATTGGAGACTGAGGCTAAGCCTCCAACTCTGGTACTCTCTTTGGGTACCAGTTAACCTTCTCTGCCAGACCACCCGGCTTTACTGGAATCAACATGAAGGCCATCAACCTCCAACACGCACTGCATCCTGGTCCTTCTCTGGATGGCAGACCATATCACAGTCCTTCACTTGCAATCATGCTGCACTGCTTCCTTCCCAACTCTCAAATAAGTAGCTCCGTCCTGCTCACCTCTTGGCGTCTAGAATTACTACTGTGCCTCCCCGGGGTGGGGTCTCTTCCAACTCACCATCCAGTTTTTTTAACTCCTCCACCCATTTTCATTTGTCGCTATGTAAGGGACAGGCCTTCTCTTTCTCCTTCTACTTCACCACTTACGAAGGGTTAGAACTTCTAGACTCAAAACTCCCTCTGATAGGAGTAACATATGAAGGGCTGGAGTGATGGGTGGAGCCATTTTCTGGAGTCGTGGCATTCACTGCCATTTTAAGGTCCTTGCATGGCACCATTTTAGACCATCCAATGGTCGCCATGGGGTGTTAGCCATGGGCAAGGGTCTGCATACTTTGTGCCCCAGCACTCTACATAAATAGAGGATTTCTTGGCTGGGAGTATAGACTTCTGCCTTTTTAGGCTGCATGCTGTCATTTGTTTCGGCTTTCCAATACAAGATGTTAACCACTTCATTGAGGGAGATTACTAGTTCTTTGAAAACAGTGTATTAGTCAACACCAATTTGATTACAACTGTGTACATTAGATAGTGGGCACAAGTCATCTGGTACGTGAAAAAAGCTTGCTTGCTTGAAATTCGGCAGTTCTAGTATATGTTCGATAACGCTTCGATCCACAAAAGCTTAATCTTCCTAACCCTAACCTAGCCCTAATACTGCAAATGAATGTTAATATCCAGTTTGTGTGTATATTGTGCAGGGAGGCTTGTATCAGAGCTGCAGATATAAGGTAGCGCTCTTTTTTTTTTCTTCTCCTAAAGCATGCACAGTGGGGTCAGTTTAGGCTGCTAGCCAATCACAGTGCCACACTGCAAAGTGCATTTTTTCACACAACTAATGTCATCATTGGCTGTGTCTGTCACATGGTCACATGTCCTAGCCCTTTAAAACCCGGCCATCTTAAAGATCGTCTGAAGTAAAACACACCAAATTATCATCATCTGCACATGGCCTTACAGATACTGAAGTAAAACGCACCAAATAATCATCATCTGCACATGGCCTTCCTGATACTGAAGTAAAACGCACCAAATAATCATCATCTGCACATGGCCTTACAGATACTGAAGTAAAACACACCAAATAATCATCATCTGCACATGGCCTTCCTGATACTGAAGTAAAACGCACCAAATACTCATCTTCTTGACATGGCCTTACAGATACTGAAGTAAAACTCAACAACTACTCGTCTGCATGATGCCTTACAACTGCTGTAGTAAAAACTGATTTTGGAAGGGCATGGTTACTCACCGTTGCCGGGTTCGCAGGTCTAAGACGATGCTTCACTTGTCACAGTTCCGCGCCTGAGGCTGTGGGGCCCGGTGGTCAAATGAAAGGGATAAGGAATTTGGGATTAAATGTTGATTGTCGTGACGCCACCTGTGGGAGTCTGGTGATGGCACCGGCGCTGCTTGGGCCTCCGGGGGATGTGCAGCAGCTAGATGGGATGCTCCCCACAAGATAAGCAGGAGTCCCCGGGGCCAGGAGCTGCACTGGATGGAATACGGCAGCTTGGGTAGTTTTTATGAGCAAGGTTGATAACAGTTCTGGAAGAAATGCACTGACACAATGCTCCTCTGTAACGAGTCTTTACTGTAAGTTTGGTGCAGTAAACGGTATACAGTTCTTTAGGTAACGGACCGGGTGGTCCCAGTGATGAACAGCCTCTGTCCAGAGCTCCACAGTGTTCCTCTGTTACTAACTGTCCTATTCTTGTTGCCGTCGCTGCCTTAGTGCACCAGTTCAAGGCACTGGGAGAACCTCTCCGGATTACCTTAGCCGGTTTTCCAACCGGGCTGTAGAGGGTCCTGAATCCCAATAGTGGGTACCCTGCTGGTAAGACTGCTGGGTTAGCAGTTGTAGTGAGGCGCTCCTAAAAAGCTACTCCTTCACTCCGGTTTTGCAGGACAGCGGTGAAAAACTGACTGCCTCGGAACCGGTGTCCGGTAGGACTGGGGCATGGGTGTCTTGAACCCGTTGCTTAGTTGCTGTTTGCCCGCTTTCTTGTCTGGGTCACCATTTGTTGGTGCCCTCCCGGTTAGATTGGGCTGGACCTACGTCCTTGAGCCTGTCTCTCCTACGTTCTCCTCCTCGTTCTCCTTCTTCTCTCCTTCTCTAACTTCTTCTCCTGACCTTCCCCACACTACACCTTACACGCCTCCCACCAGGACCTTATTGGCCCTCTACCTCTGAGTGGTGCATGTGGTATATGGAGCTCTGGATTTAACTATTTCATCACTGAGACAGAAGATATTACATCTTCACTCAGGGATGCAATACCTTCCTGTGACGCACTCGTTGCGGGGCGCCACAATGTCATGAATATATCTGTGTCTACTCCCCCTTTTACTTGCCTATCTCTTTTCTTTTAGCATTTTTTTATGTAGTTTTTACTTTTCCTTATGTTTGTTGTATCTTCTGAGTAGTTTGTCACCTTTTGGACACTTTAGAAGGTGTTTTCTGTGTTTTCTATGTGTTTGTATGTGTTTGTGTTTGTCTGCCATTGTTTTCAATGGAATTCGACAGTGTTCGATGAACAAACACCCAATTCGGCGAACTGAATCGAATTAGAACACTAGGGTTGTGGCTCATCTCTATTCTATAGTGCAGTCAGTGAAAGTTGTTTTCATCCCGCATCTTCTCCCTATTAAAAGAATAATTTTCCAGTATAGCTGACCCTAACTTTCAGCTTCTGATGCTTAGGAACTCCTGCAAGGGTTTATTTTGTCTCACATTCTGTGATGTCCTGACCCATCACCTCAAGGCTAGTTTCATACTTGCGTTTTTATCAAATCAGACAAGATCCAGTTTTTCAGCAAAAACCTGATCCTTATGTGGCATCCCTTTGGACTGGTCGCCAGAGTGATGCTGCGCCTTGTCCACAGGTGTAGTGTCACCACTCTCAGCTTAGAGGGGTTGCAAACCCGAGACACGAAACCTGCATCTGACTCACCGTAGTCTCCACGTCTCGGGCGTTGCTTCTCCTGTCCCGGTTCCGCGCCCGAGGCTGTTGGGCCCGGTGGTCCAGATCAAAAGGAGTTGGCTGAACAGATAAGGGTTAATTGTTCTTGTCGTGACGCCACCTGCGGGAATTCCGGTGATTTCACCGGCGCTGCTTGGGCCTCCGGGGGGTGTACGGCAGCAAGGTGGGACGCTCCCCACAGGATGAGCGGGAGTCCCCGGGGCCAGGAGCTGTCTCTGATGGAATATGGCAGCTTCTGCAGTGCTGCGGGTTAGATCCAGGAATAATGCGCAGACACACACAAAGTCTTTTAGGTACCTTTACTGATGGCAACAGGTACACTCAGACCGGGTGATGAGGTTGACACTCCTGGAGTTTCCACAGCAAGCAGTGTATAGGCTTCACTCTCTATTGTTCTGATGGGGTGGTCGAGTGGATATGGAATCCTGCCGGACCGGGTTGTACGTTCGATGGAACGTGGTTCACCTGGGTTAACTGCACTGAGGGCACTATAAAAGGGGTGAGGTGCAATTGCTTCTCCTTCCCTGTGCTCTCATCGGTGGGTGCTACAGGTGTAAAGGGGCTAGACTCCCTGGTCGTGGTGCTGGGTTCTAGTGTGGCTCCAGAACCAGTAACTGCACACTTCCTGCAGCTCTCCTAGCGTCTGCACACTCTGCTGTTTCTCCCTCCAAGGCCCTATTTATAGGGGAACTGGCTCAAGGTGACCAGTGGAGCTCCCCTAGAGGCCTGGGGTGAAACAGGGTGGTAAAGGTGTTGTAAGTGGTGAGTGTTGCTTGCTGCGTACATTCCATTTGTGTACCAAGAGTTCTGTGGTGCCCCAACCAGGGTGCCAGGGTGCCACAAATCTAACACCACTCCAACTCCAGGCCAGGAGATCTTGGACAGACCCGATGCAGAGAGGGCCCCATGTTCAGGCTGGAGGAGGGGTTAGGTAGAGGGGGTAGGGAGAGTGTAGAGAACTGAGAACTGAGAAGGAAAGTGTCCGTAGAAGATGCAGGAGGAAGGAGTCCCAGGGGACACGGGAGTGGAGGATCCACTCGTGGGCCCCAAATCCATACCCAAGTTGGGTGAAGGAACTGGTTGCGAGAGGGGCCCGGCTTCGATCTGGTGTTGATGCTTCAAGGTTCCACCAGAAAATCCGGAGGTCCCCACATCTACAGGAGCGCTGGCTACCATCTGTGGACAATCCGCAGGATGGTGGCTAGAACTAGGGTCAGGGGATGCATGGCAGGCTGCCCAACAAGGACCACAGCTACCAGCTTGGGACCCTGTTCACGAACGCGCAGGGTAGGAGAGGCAAGTAATCCAGCGCAGGGAAGAAGCAACCTGGGAAGGCCCACAAAAGGTGTCTCGGTGAAGCGATCCTGATTGCCTGGGGGATGACCTGGCCGCACCCTGGAGAAGCACAGCACCCGGCTGGCTACTCTTGCCCAATCAGCAAGTAAAGAGGTAAAGAACTACATGAACTGTGTCTGTATGCTCCTTCTGCGCCCTGCTACCTTCTACACAGCTACAGCCCTGTCGCTGCTATTAAATCTTACATTAGCCCTGGGACCGCACTCCACATGTGGGGAGCAATACCATCCCGACTGCGTCACCATTTGCCCCAGCGGTCCTAATCTGCAGCGTCACCCATCCCTACCCAAATACCACAGGTGGCATCATGATAATTTCCTGTAAATACCAACTTCACTGCATGGCCAGGGCTACAGCCACTCTGACCTCCCTAAGAAAGTCGACCGGCATGGCTACCAAGTACTCGCCAGCCCTGGCACTTACAGGATCCAGGTTTTGTCCATTCACTTTAATGGAGTCAGGAAGCATGTTGAAGCAACAGGATTCTACCTGACGCCATTAAAGTTAATGGACAAAACACTGGATCCTGAAAAACCAGATCTTGCCTTACCTGAAAAACTGCAATTATGAAACTCCCTGCTGGCCACACTGTTAGCCATGCTTGTTTTGGACCTAAACTTACATGATTACTCCTCTCTCTCCACCAAATAATTCTGTCTCTCGGTTTTCTCTCTTTTGAGATCTCACTATCTCCATCTCGGTTCTCTCTGTCTCTCAAGGGACACTCACATAATGCGGCGCTGCTGATGAAGTGCCATTCTAGGCACAAAACATGTAGGGGTGACCCCTGGAGCCCGGTGGACTTTTTGACTTATCAGTTATGGGTGGGTTCTCATTTTCAGTTAGTATGTGCTGCCAAGGACTGGTGTTTGGTTTGACAGCACTGGGGGTGTGATCTACGTGAGCAAATCCTTGCCTAGTTACATTGAATTACTGCCCTCCAGACAAGTTTTTGATATGCTGGAATCACTATATCCAATGCTTTTCTTTACATGGTCCTGACATACTTCTTATGAGCCTCACAACCCAAAATCTTTACTGTGTCCTCCTTCCTCCTGAGGGTCATTCTTTCTGTCCTCTCTCTCCCCTTTGACTTGTCCACCTAAGATTTTGTACCCAGTGTTTTGTCATACCAATGCTTTTATCTCCACATTTTTAGACACTGATATAATAAAGCCTTTTTCACTTTTTGCATTAAAGAGTCTGAGTCTGTCTTGGTCAGTTAGGGTCCTTTCACATCAGCGTTTTTCACTGAATGCGGCAGATCCGGCAGTTTTACCGCATATGACTTGCGGTTTTGCCGCAATCCTGCGCAAAAAAACACAGCAAACCGTGTTTTTTGCCCGTCCGCAACTGCTCGATTTGCTGGACCGCAGCAAAACCACACTTGCCGCACCTGCCGCAAGCCCCATAGAGAATGAATGGGAGCTTGCCGCAGGTGAACCGCAAGTCGGCCGTTAGGCGGCAGATCCGGCAGATGCTACTAATCGGTATTATACACACTCTTAGCCAACCATAATTAAAACCCATCCCTTCCTTTGAGTATCATAGCTAGACCTTAGGTCTGCTTTTCTGTAACGTTGTACCCTATCTAACGTTCTAACGTGAACCAGTCGCTGGTCCTGAATTTTCCCCTTCCAATATGGGCTAAACCCAAACATTAACTGTTTCTGAGCCTACTGTCTGGCATAACATGTTTAACATTAATGATCATAATTACCATTGTACAATATCAACATTATAACACATGACATAATACACATTATATTATAACAACAACATTGATATCTGCAAGGGGAACGAGGCAGCTTGTCTATCTCCTTACAAGTATAATTCCAGTTTCCCCACTGATCACAGCTAATTGATGACTGTCCCCACAAGGGGAATATTGTCAGGAGATGTTTCTAACAAGTAGGCTAGGTTCACGCTTAGGTTTTTCAGGTATTCAGAAATCACAATCAGAATTAAAACCTACAGAAGGATATTACGTTATTAATAGATCTATTAATTCATATAAAAACTAAGTGTGTATCGTAAATTATCATGGAACTGTATTTTTGCATACAGCAATAAAATTTAAAAATCAGAAATACAAGCTGTATATAATGCATCATAAATAGTTCTTTATTGAAATAAATTGATAAAAATAGTAATTAAAAATGAAAAACCACAATATAGAAAAAATATAATATATAAATGATCTACCTGTGTGTCAAATTAATGCAAAAAATGGCAATACAGGGGTATAGATATGCTACAGAAAATATAAAAAAATTTAAAATATGAAAAAAGTGCAAAAAAATGCAAAAAATTAATTCATAATTACAAAGTGCAAAGTGCAAGGATTATCATTATCAAGGACAAAGTCCATACACAACAGTAAAAAAGTATACAAAGTGTCTCTCACTCACTCCATACAACAGTGCAATCTTAATAGTGCAAAAGAATATTAATCCTTCCTCCCTTTTCTCCTCCCTGTATCCTTCAATATTTTTTTTGTAAATTTTTAATTTTTAGACTGTTCAAATTTCAAATGTAAATAGTTATGTTTTGTTACGGTCATGAAAAATGTTTCAGTCCCGGAGGACTGAAGTTAACTAGGGGGGAATGTGGCAGCCCTGATGAGGATTGCCACAGGACCCATCTGGTGCAAAGAGGGATTTACACTTTGGTACCCATGGCACACAACATCTACCACCCCAGACCTGAAGGGGGAGCTCTACTGGCTGCCTTAAGCCAGATCCCCTATAAAAGATCCAGGCCTGAGGGGAGGAGTCAGTTAGGCAGTTAGTCTGCTCTGAGCAGTGAAGAGAGCAGGAAGTCCAGTGAAGCAGCCTAGAGAAGGTGCTGAGAGAGGGACGGAGGAGTAAGGAAACAGGACAAGGGACTGTACACAGGATCCCTTTAGCTCACTCGGACACCGGAGTCTGACCCTGCAGAAGAAACACTGAAGCAGGAAAAGCCCGAAGAAACCAGGAGGATCTATTCCCCTGAGGTACTAACTTATTAGAGACACTCAAACCTGACCAAGCACAGGACCAGGGACCCAAGAGAAGTATAGGGACCACACAGAAGGCCCTCATTGTCGTTTAAAGAGTAAAACCCTGAGAGGGAGGAAAGTGGCGAGTTCAGCTATATTATTATTATTATTATTACTTATTTATATAGCGCCATTGGTTCCATGGCGCTTTACATAAGAAGTGGGGGTGACAAGGACAGGTACAGTACATACAAACAATCAAGGCTTGCTAGTACATGACGGGTGAGGACCCTGTCCACAAGGGCTCACAGTCTACAGGGTGGGAGAGGAGACAGTAGGAGGGGAAGCGCTAAGCGTGTGGTGGTGCAGCACTGGGTCTTATCATAGGTTGTAGGCTTGTTGGAATAGATGAGTTTTCAGGTTCTTTTTGAAACTCTTAAGGGTAGGTGAGTGTCTGACGTGCTGGGGGAGAGAGTTCCAGACTATGGCAGAGGTGCGGGAGAAGTCCTGTATGCGGTTGTGGGAGGATGAGATAAGGGGGGAGGAGAGGAGGAGTTCTTGTGAGGAGTGCAGGTTGCGTGCGGGTAGGTATCGGGAGACCATGTCGGAGATGTAAGGGGGGGACAGGTTGTGGATAGCTTTGTTAGTCAGGGTTAGGATTTTAAATCGAGATCTTTGGGGGGGTGGGGAGCCAGTGAAGGGCCTGACGGAGGGGAGAGACATGGGAATAGCGAGAAGGCAAGTGGATTAGATGGGCAGCTGAGTTTAGGATAGAGCAGAGGGGTGCGAGGGACGAGGCAGGGAGACTGGTGAGCAGTAGGTTGCAGAAGTCAAGCCGGGAGATGATGAGGGCGTGGATGAGAGTTTTGGCAGTGTCATGATTAAGGAACGAGCGGATACGGGAAATATTCTTGAGCTGGAGTCGGCAGGAGGTGGCGAGGGCTTGGATGTGGGGCTTGAAGGAGAGTGAGGAGTCAAGAGTGACCCTGAGGCACTTGGCGTTGGGGACTGGTGAAAGGGAGCAGTTGTTGACTAAGATTGACAGGTCTGGTAGAGGGGGAGGGCAGCTGGGGGGGAAGACGATGATCTCTGTTTTGTCCATGTTCAACTTGAGGCAGCGAGCAGAGAAGAAAAGATGAGATGGCGGACAGGCATTGGGGGATTTTAGACAGAAGGGAGGTGATATCATGCCCAGAGAGGTAGATCTGGGTGTTGGCGGCGTAGAGATGGTACTGGAGGCCATGGGACTCAATGAGTTGACCAAGGCCGAGGGTGTAGATGGAAAAGAGTAGCGGTCCCAGAACCGATCCCTGAGGGACGCCGACAGTGAGGGGGTAGGACGAGAAAGAGGTGTAGGAGAGGGTGACGCTGAAGGTGCGGTCCGTAAGGTATGAGGAGATCGAAGAGAGGGCGAGGTCGGTGATGCCAAGGGATTCTAGGATTTGAAGTAGGAAGGAATGGTCAACCGTGTCGAAGGCAGCAGATAGGTCGAGGAGGACAGAGTAGTGATGTTTACTCTTCGCGGTGAGTAGGTCGTTGGTGACTTTAGTTAGGGCTGTTTCGGTGGAGTGGTGAGGTCGGAAACCGGATTGTAGGCGGTCGAAGAGGGAGCAGGAGGAGAGGTGGGAGGACAGTTCAGAATGGACGTGTTGTTCAAGTAGTTTGGATGCGAAGGGGAGAAGAGATATGGGGCAGGTAGTTAGCGACAGATGATGGGTTGAGGGAGGGTTTTGTGAGGATGGGTGAGATCAAGGCGTGTTTGAAGGATGAGGGAAAGACGCCGGTAGTGAGTGATAGGTTGAAGAGGTGGGTTAGGGCAGGAATGAGGACTGCGGTGAGATTTGGGATGAGTGGGTTGAGGGCGCAGGTGGTGAGGTGAGATCGTGACAGGAGGGAGGAGAGCTGGGCTTCAGTCACATTGTAGAAGCTTCCTTTGGTCAAGGAGGGTTGGGCGGTAATGGGGGTGGGTTGGGGGGACGTTGGGCCAAAGCTTTCTCTAATTTTATCAATCTTTTCTTTGAAGAAGGTGGCGAAGTCATCAGCGGAGATGAGGGGGAAGGAGGAGGTACCGAGGGATGGAGTAGGGAGTTGAAGGTTTCGAAAAGTTGCTTGGAGTTTCGGGATAGTGTGTTGATTAGAGAAGAGAAATAGGTTTGCTTTGCGGCGGTGGAGTGCTTCTTTGAAGTTGGAGAGGGATTGTTTGTACACTGTGAGGTGGGCCGTGGAGTGGGATTTCTTCCATCTCCGTTCAGCTACCCTGGATGCTCGACATAGTTCTTTTGTGAGAGAGGTGAGAGAGCTATAGGCAGGATGTACCCCAAACCACCGTACACAGTAGCAGAGGAGGTCTCATAACTCTCAAGGTGAAAATCCCAATTTGCACCGAGAGCCTGGTTCCCTCTTGGACTGTACCTGTTACCGGACATCAGTAAAAAGGTACTGAAACAAAGACTATTGTGTGTGAGTCTGCTTTCCCGCCGCTGCCCACAGCGTCTCCCGAAAGCCGCTACTACAACTCCCCTCATCCACCCTCGCTGCCCTGAGGTAATGCTCCACCTGTGGAGAGCTGTACTACACTGAGCTGCACCACCATCACCTCAGCGGCCGGCCGCAGCGCTGTTATCCACCGTTACCAGGAACCACAGGTGGCATCACGACACTATTACACCCATCCTCATCACCATTCCCCCTAATCCCCGCCACTGAGGGCCCAGGGCACGGAACCGGGAACCGACCAGCCATGATTCCCCGTCGAAGCAGCCGTCTTATCCCGGGATCTGAGTACCCCCTACGCTGTCGACCTCCTCAATAGCATTTCAGGGAGCCCTACATCGTGTTGACTAATAAATCAATATTATATATATGATATATGTATTATATAATAAATAGGTCCGATATGTGAACAGACAGTACATGTTTCTGTTGAAACACAGATATGTGAATTCGGCCTTAAATTTAGCACGTGTCCTATTCACTAAATTGGTAATGCAAGTCTAAAAGAATGTAATGCTTTTCTCGCAGAAAATGCTTTGGACTACTAAGTATGAGAAAGCAAATTTTGCAAGTAATCAAATGACAGCAGCATTAATGGGGCTTCCCACTTGTAGTAAAATGGACCCTAAATGTTTCCTGTTATGTAATTAACAAAATCAAGTATTTCTCACCGACCTCGGGCTCAGCGCCTGATCTCCGACACTGCTCTGGTCTCAGAGTTTTGGCTGCTCTCACGGACAGGTCACATCCTAATCACTGAGCTCAATAGATCGTGCCATCTGCCTCAGCTAGGCCACTGAGTTTATTGAAAAAAAAAATTAAGACATTATTAATAGGCAAAAATAAAGTTTAGTCCTGAAAGCCAAAAACAAGCAAGTCCTTAGAGGAGTTCATAACTGGTCAAAATAATGTTATAAATAGGGAAGAGCGAGTATACTCGTAACTATTCAGTATTCGCCGAATAGTACGGTATTAGGCTACTCGCTACTCCGTGAGTTTCCTTGTTATTACTTGTTAGGAGTAGCGAGTACAATGTAAGTCGATAGGAACATATCACACTGGGGGAGCTTATGTGTCATTTGACAACATCAGCTGATCGCCCTCCCATCGTCTGAGGTGTCGGCAGCAGCTGTTTAAATCTTCCGCCAGCACAGCTCAGTTGATGTCGGCGGCGGGCGGTGTTGGCGGGAGATTTAAACAGCTGTCAGATCAACTGTTAATTAAAATCGCCCGCCAGTACCGAACAGCTGATGTGTTGGCGGCGGGCGATTTACGCACAGCTGATCTGACAGCTGTTTAAATCGCCCACCAACACCACTCAGCTGATGTCAGCGGCAGGCGATTTTGGTGGGAGATTTAAACAGCTGTAAAATCAGCTGTGTTTAAATTGCCCGCCGCCGACATCAGCTGTTCGGTTCTGGCGGGCAATTTAAATACAGCTCATCTGACAGCTGTTTAAATCTCTCGCCAACACCGCTCAGCTGATGTCGGCGGCGGGCGATTTCGGCAGGGATTTAAACAGTTGTCAGATCAGCTGTTAGTTTAAATCACCCGCCAAAACCGAACAGCTAATGTCGGCACTGGGCGATTTAAACACAGCTGATCTGACAGCTCTTTAAATCTCCCAACACCGCTCGCCGTCATCAGCTTAGCGGTGTTGGTGGGAGATTTAAACAGCCACCACCGACAAGTCAGCTGATGGGCGGACAATCAGCTGATGCAGTCATGTGACACATCAGCTGATTGCTACTGGCCAATCAGATTTTAAGGTCCTTGTAGCCGATCGGACATCTTCCCTTTGGGTCTTGGGACAGCCAGCGGAAGGGTGAGTATTCTATTTTTCATTTTTAACACCTTTTGTTCACTTTTATTTCACTTTCACAGTGTATGTAGATACATGTAGTTTCACTTTCATAGTTTAACACATGTCGCATCAGCTGAGTGATTGTTTAAAAGCCGGCAGCTTTTAAACATTCATGCACCCGTTTCAGCCTTTTCAGCCCTTTCCTCAGCCACCAGACCCCTTTGTGGGGTCCAGCAGAGTTAATACTTGCATTACCCATTGACTTACATTGGACTCGCTACTCGTAACAAGTACTTGAGTATTAGGACCTACTCGTTACGAGTATAGCGAGTCCAAATATTTGACTACTCACTCATCCCTAGTTATAAATGTGACAGGGTGTGCGACAGAGCAGGAAGGGACACCAGGCCGATGATCGATCCAACCAGTTTTATTGAAGAGGGAAAAAGAAACCGCACAAATGAAGACAATTCTGCAGAGTCCACAATGAGTCCAGACAAAGGGAACAGAACAGGGGGCACCACCCAGCAATCCTGACGCCAGGTTAACAGAAGAAATACTCCAGACAGAGTTCACTGGATCCAACCGAGGAAGGACACCTCACAATACCACGGGTACCAAGATCTTGCCTCAGCTAAGATCTCAGCCTCTTCCACCCCAGCATTCAACCATCTGCCTGATCCTAAAACATGAGTGTATTGTCCTGTGCCTTTGGATCCACCCCTCTGGAGGGGAGAGGGTTCACACCCACATTTGAGTATGTGGCTACATGGAGAAGTTTATGGAGAAGATTCTAGAAACCTCCTGACTCCATTCTGTCTCTTAGGCTGCTTTCACATAACGATTTTCGGTCATCCAATTGTATCCGTTTCAAAACGGATACAATCAGATCCGAAATCGGCCCCATGTTCCCCTATGGGAATCGGATGGGATCGGATGTACCACTATTGGCATCCGATTTTGGCACCATCCGATCCCATCCGATTTAATTACGGGCACAAAATCGTAGCCTGCTACGATTTTGTGTCCGTGACTCACATCGGACAGCATTGGATCACTGCTGATCCGAGGCTGATCCGAGGGCCCACAACATGGGAGCCTATGGACATCGGATCCAAGTTCACCTCGGATCCGATGTTGGCTCCGTACTCCCTGTCTTTCCCTGCTGCTGCTCCTACATCTTCTTCCCTCTCCTATGCTATGCTGTGCCCCCGCTATGCTATTCTGTGCCCCCCTCTTCTCTATCCTCATCTATCCCTATCCTGTCCCCTGTCCTCTTCCCTGTCGTCTTTCCTGTGTGTAAAGAAAAACAAAACTCCTCGGGGAGCATACATCACCTGTCACTGGCTCCAACGCTGCAGCACCATCAGGGCAGAAGAGCCTGTGATGATGTAAGAGACCCGGTCAGCTGACGGGTCATGTGACCGGATCTGTGACATCATCACAGGTCCTTCAGTCCTGATAGTGCTGCAGCGTGGGAGCCGGTGAGAGGTGATGTATGCTCCCGGAGGAGTTTTTTTTTTTTTACACACAGGGAAGAGGACAGGGAAGAGGACAGAGGACAGGATAGGGATAGATGAGGATAGATGAGGATAGAGAAGCGGGGGACACAGAATAGAATAGCGGGGGCACAGCATAGCATAGGAGTGGGAAGAAGATGGAGGAGGCAGGAGTAGGGAGAGACAGGGGACCGCAGGATCCACACGGATCCTGCAGATCGGATGGCTATTTGCCATCCGATTGCAGGGATCCGTGTGGATCCGTGCCTGTCCGTGGGATCCTCCTTCAAAGTCGGATCCCACGGACAGGCACAAAATCGTAGTGTGAAACCACCCTTACAGGTTTGTTTATTGGAGTCACCTCCTGCTGAGAGGAACAAATACACAATCCCTCACTAGCTGATGACCAAGGTTTGATTACATTATAGTCCAGGAACTCAGGCCGCCGGGGAAGGGACACATTGTTACAGGTTAAGTTATAATACATTAAAGGGCAAAGCATACATGAATACAGGACAGAGAAAGGTATACACCATTAGAATAAAGTCAGCACATCTCCGTGTAGGGCAGATTGCACTAAGAATCATACCTTTAGTTCCAAAATTCTACTGATCCAGAAAACTTAAAGGGTTGCCAGGGCTTTTGGTATGACTCACGGGTGGACCGCGCCTGCCGGTAGTGGGGCCCGGTTGAGTGCAGATCAAAAAGTTGAAGACGTCTTGCGGGAACAGATTAAGGGGTTAATTGTTTCGTGACGCCACCTATGAGTAGCTCGGTAAGTCTTACCGACGCTGCGAGGCCTCTGGGGGATGGATAGCAGCAAGATGGAACGCTCCCCACAGGCTGAGCGGTGATCCCCGGAGGCTGGAGCTGCTTAAGATGTTGTGCGGCAGCTGCGATTACCTTGAAGTGCGGACAGACAGTTCATAAGAAATCACGGACACTGTAAGTCTCTGTAACGGGTTGTTTACTGTAACCAGCAAGCAGTACATGGCATACAGTTAACGGGTAGTGGACCGGGTGAACTCAGCAGTGATAGGTGTCCCTCAGAGATCCGCGGTGTTCCTCCATAACTAAGTAAGTTGCCGTTGTCGCCCAGGAATACCAGGTCGGGTACAGGGAGGCTGCTTGAATGCCCTATCCGGGGTATACGTTCCGGATGCTTTGGGGAGCCTTGGGTCCCTTGGTGGGTACACCGCTGGTTAGACGACTGGATTTGGCGATGGTGGGGTGCTCCTGTAGAGCTGCTCCTCCACTCTTCTGGTTCGCATAGCAGAGCTGAACTGCTGCTTGCTTCGGTACCAGCAAACCGGCTGTATATGGGCACGGGATGGTTTTGAGCCCGCATAATGATGCCCGATATTGGTAGGGAGATGGCCGATAGAAGGTGGCCAGGAGGCCGCACGGGACTGTGCGAGCCCCCTCTGCTAGGTTGCAGAGCTGGGAATCTGCAGAGGGTCTTCTAGGTTGCTGTTACTCCTTCAGCCCTCGAACTCCAACTGTTCTAGACTAAACTTTCCACTACACACTACCCTTGCACTCCGCCCACCAGGACCTTGACCTCTATGCTAAGTGAGGCATGCAGAGTATGGATCTCTAAGTTAACCAGATGACTGCTGGGTCAGAGAATATTGCTGCTGCATTTGTGGCTGCAATACCCTCCTGTGACGCACTCGGTGCAGGGCGCCACAGGTATAATTTATGTGTGTTTCTATGCTGCAAATAGCTGACAGTTTGTAATTTACATCATGTCAGAATTTTGCATTGTTACCTAGATATCACTTTTCTGCATCTGGAGGAGCAGCCTCTGCCACTGACCAGAGGCATGTTTGTTTTGGAGCATGGGCATAACATCAATACTTGATGTTTACACCCAGTCTCTAACAAGCTCTTTCCAGACTCCAACAGGCCCTCTCTCCCCCAGTCTTCAGCATGCCCAAGCCTCAGACTCCTCCACAAGCCTATACTTTCAGCCTCCAACAAGCCCCCTCCAGTCCCCAGTATGACTACCCACTCCCAATTACTTCTGTAAGCTGGACCGCATTGCCCTGAGCAGTCATCTCCTCCTCTGCCACACTGTGCTGAATCCACAGCTGTGTAAAGGAGATGACCGCTGAGGGCACTGTGCAGGTGTGCAGAACTGGTGTATATTTCCTGATGAAGAAGTGGGGTTATGCTTTGAAACATATAGAATAAACCACCATACAACTATCTCTTTGAATTGGATTATTTGGCAGCAGCGCATATCTGATACCATTTTCCTGATATCCTGCATAATCGAATTGCTTTGGTGCCTGTGGTTCCTGCAGCAGATGCATCTAATGCTTTCATTTGGTTGTGGGACACAACCTTACAAGGTGAGCACTACACTGAGTGCAGAATTATTAGGCAAGTTGTATTGTAGAGGATTATTTTTATTATTGTTAACCAACTATGTTCTCAATCAACCCCAAAGACTCATAAATATCAAAGCTTAATATTTTTGGAAGTTGGAGTGTTTTTTTTTTTTAGATTTGGCTCTTAGGAGGATATCTGTCTGTGCAGGTAACTATTACTGTGCAGAATTATTAGGCAACTTAAAAAAACCAAATATATTCCCATCTCACTTGTTCATTTTCACCAGGTAAACTAATATAACTGCACAAAATTTAGACATAAAACATTTCTGACATGCAAAAACAAAACCCCCAAAAAATGAGTGCCCAATATAGCCACCTTTCTTTATGATGACACTCAACAGCCTCCATCCATAGATTCTGTCAGTTGCTTGATCTGTTTACGGTCAACATTGCGTGCAGCAGCCACCACAGCCTCCCAGACACTGTCCCCAGAGGTGTACTGTTTTCCCTCCCTGTAGATCTCACATTTTAGGAGGGACCACAGGTTCTCTATGGGGTTCAGATCAGGTGAACAAGGGGGTCATGTCATTATTTTTTCTTCTTTTAGATCTTTACTGGCCAGCCACGCTGTGGAGTAGTTGGAGGCATGTGATGGAGCATTGTCCTGCATGAAAATCATGTTTTTCTTGAATGATACCAACTTCTTCCTGTACCACTGCTTGAAGAAGTTGTCTTCCAGAAACTGGCAGTAGGTCTGAGAATTGAGCTTCACTCCATCCTCAACCCGAAAAGGTCCCACAATATCATCTTTGATGATACCAGCCCATACCAGTACCCCACCTCCACCTTGCAGGCGCTGATTCAGAGTGGAGCTCTCTGCCCTTTACTGATCCAGCCTCTGGCCCATCCATCTGGCCCATCAAGAGTCACTCTCATTTCATCAGTCCATAAAACTTTTGAAAAATCAGTCTTAAGATATTTCTTGGCCCAGTCTTGACGTTTTATCTCATGTTTCTTGTTGAAAGGTGGTCATTTTTCAGCCTCTCTTACCTTGGCCATGTCCCTGAGTATCGCACACCTTGTGATTTTTTGATACTCCAGTAATGTTGCAGCTCTGAAATATTGCAAAACTGGTGGCGAATGGCATCTTGGCAGCTTCGCGCTTGATTTTCCTCAATTCATGGGCAGTTATTTTGTGCCTTTTTTGCCCAGCACGCTTCTTGCGACCCTGTTGGCTATTATATATATGAAACGCTTGATTGTTCGGTGATCACGCTTCAAATGTTTGCCAATTTCAAGACTGCTGCATCCCTCTTCAAGACATCTCACAATTTTGGACTTCTCAGAGCCTGGCAAATCTCTCTTCTGACCCATTTTGCCAAAGGAAATGTGGCGCCCCGCAACGAGTGCGTCACAGGAGTGTATTGCAGCCAAGACAGCAGCAATATTCTCTGACTAAGCAATGACATGGATAAAACTCAGAGCTCCATACCCTACATGCACATCAGAATAGAGGGCCAATAAGGTCCTGGTGGGCGGAGTGTAGAGGTAGTGTGTAGTGGAACAAGCTAGTGCAGAAGTTAGTAAGAACTTTCTGCAAGAATGTAGGAGAAGGAGGAAGCAGACATGGCCAGGAGGAACGTAGGAGAGGGGGCCCTGCACAGTTCCGTGCAGCCCCTAGGCCACGACCACCCCCGTTTGGGCGCCAATACCCCGGTGCCTCAACAACCGGACTCTGGGCAACTACTTACGGGTCAAAATACACCCGTGCCCATCTACAACCGGATTACTGGTTCCGAAGCTAGCAGTTGTTCAGCACTGTTATGCAAACCAGGAGTGGAGGGACCACTCTCCAGGAGCACCCCACCACCGCCACACACAGAGTTGTCTAGCCAGTGGAATACCCACCAAAAGGACCCAAGGCTCCCCACACATCTGGTCAGAATTCACCAGTAGGGAAATTGAAGCAGCCTCCTTGTACCCGATCTGGCACCCCAAGGCAACAACGGCAACACAAACTAGGTTAGAATGGAGGAACACCGCGGAGCTCTGAGACAATACCGGTCATTGCTAAGTCTACCCGGTCCGTTACCCGTTAACTGTATGCCATATATCTCCTGCTGGTTACAGTAAAGTACCCGTTGCAGAGACTAACAGTGTCCATGTTTATTATGAATTGTCCATCTCCGTGTGCACAGAGAAACTGAGCTGCCTCACAACATCTTGTGCAGCTCCTGGCTCCGGGGACTCCCGCTCTTCCTGTGGGGAGCGTCCCATCTTGCTGCATCCCATCCCCCGGAGGCCCAAGCAGCGCCGGTGGACATCACCAGAACTCTCACAGGTGGCATCACGACAGAATCAATTAACCCCTAACTGTTCAGCCAATATATTGATCTTGACCACCGGGCCCCACAGCCGCATGCGGGGTTCCTTGACAGGAGGAGACACAAAACGCCTTCAACGTGTAGACCCGGCCACGGTGAGTCAAAAAGGCATTTGCCTAATAATTAAGCACACCTTATATAGGGTGTTGATGTCATTACACCACACCCCTCCTCATTACAGAGATGCACATCACCTGATTTACTTAATTGGTAGTTGGCTCTCAAGCCTATACAGCTTGGAGTAGGACAACATGTATAAAAAGTATCATGTAATCAAAATACTCATTTGCCTAATAATTCTGCACACAGTGTATATGACTTCCCTACTAATCCTTCCTCTCCCTGGGTAAGACCCTATTCCACTCTTCTTTTCCACAGCTGCAGATTCAGCACAGTGTGGCAGAGGAGGAGATGACCGCTGTATGCAATGCAGTTCCATTTACATAGGTAAATAGAGGTGCAGGGGGCAGGCATGTTGGTATCTGTGGGGCAAGCTTGTAGGAGTCTCGGGTGGCTGGGCATGCTGGAGACTTGGGGGGCATGCCTGAAGGAGTCTGGGGCATGCTTGTAGAACAGTGGTGTAAACCACAAGTAGTGATGTTTACCCCCAAGCTCCAAAACAATCACACCTCTAGTCAGGGGCTGAGCTGCAACTCCAGATGCATAAAGGTGATATCTAGGTAACAATGCAAAATGCTGACAGGGTGTAAATTTCCAACTGTCAGCATTTTGCAGCCTAGCTACACACATACAGTTGAGGCCAAAAGTATTGACACCCTTGCAATTCTGTCAGATAATACTCAGTTTCTTCTTTGGTATTATTATCTTCATTTAATTTGTCTTCAATGAAAAAACACAAATTAAGAATTAGGCAAAAAGCAAAACATTGATCATTTCACACAAAACTCCAAAAATGGGCCAGACAAAAGTATTGGCACCCTCAGCCTAATACTTGGTTGCACAACCTTTAGCCAAAATTACTGCGATCAACCACTTCCGGTAACCATCAATGAGTTTCTTACAATGCTCTGCTGGAATTTTACACCATTCTTCTTTGGCAAACTGCTCCAGGTCCCTGATATTTGAAGGGTGCCTTCTCCAAACGGCTATTTTTAGATCTCTCCACAGGTGTTCTATGGGATTCAGGTCTGGACTCATTGCTGGCCACCTTAGAAGTCTCCAGTGCTTTCTCTCAAACCATTTTTTTGAAGTGTGTTTTGGGTCATTGTCCTGCTGGAAGACCCATGACCTCTGAGGGAGACCCAGCTTTCTCACACTGGGCCCTACATTATGCTGCAAAATTTGTTGGTAGTCTTCAGACTTCATAATGCCATGCACACGGTCAAGCAGTCCAGTGCCAGAGGCAGCAAAACAACCCCAAGACATCAGGGAACCTCCACCATGTTTGACTGTAGGGACCGTGTTCTTTTCTTTGAATGCCTCTATTTTTCTCCAGTAATCTCTATGTTGATGCCTTTGCCCAAAAAGCTCTACTTTTGTCTCATCTGACCAGAGAACATTATTCCAAAACGTTTTAGGCTTTCCCAGGTAGGTTTTGGCAAACTCCAGCCTGGCTTTTTTATGTTTCGGGGTAAAAAGTGGGGTCTTCCTGGGTGTCCTACCATACAGTTCCATTTCATTCAGACGCCGACGAATACTACGGGTTGACACTGTTGTACCCTCGGACTGCAGGTCAGCTTGAACTTGTTTGGCTGTTAGTCAAGGTTCTTTATCCACCATCCGCACAATCTTGCGTTGAAATCTCTTGTCAATTTTTCTTTTCCGTCCACATCTAGGGAGGTTAGCCACAGTGCCATGGGCTTTAAACTTCTTGATGACACTGCGCACGGTAGACACAGGAACATTCAGGTCTTTGGAGATGGACTTGTAGCCTTGAGATTGCTCATGCTTCCTCACAATTTGGTTTCTCAAGTCCTCAGACAGTTCTTTGGTCTTCTTTCTTTTCTCCATGCTCAATGTGGTACACACAAGGCACAGGACAGAGGTTGAGTCAACTTTAATCCATGTCAACTGGCTGCAAGTGTGATTTAGTTATTGCCAACACCTGTTAGGTGCCACAGGTAAGTTACAGGTGCTGTTAATTACACAAATTAGAGAAGCATCACATGATTTTTCTAACAGTGCCAATACTTTTGTCCACCCCCTTTTTTATGTTTGGAGTGGAATTATATCCAATTTGGCTTTAGGACAATTCCTTTTGTGTTTTTTCATTGAAGACAAATTAAATGAACATAATAATACCAAAGAATTTGTGATTGCAATCATTTTCAGGAAGAAACTGAGTATTATCTGACAGAATTGCAGGGGTGTCAATACTTTTGGCCACAACTGTAAATTATACAAAAAGCCTGGAGAACCCCTTTAATTTGTAGCATAATAGAAGTTTTTCAGAGGAACATAGGTATGATTGTACGGTGCAGAGAAGTCAGTTTGACCATCCAGCCCACTTCACAATTCTTTATTGAAATCCTCTGCATGCGCAGAACAGTCTGCACATGCTCCGATACTGAGCTGATCTGCACATGCACTGGATTTAAAATGATACAACAAAGGTCCAAGCCAATCAATGAATTGATAAATCAACAAATTCACTAAATTGACTTAAAGGCAGTGCTCCAGAATCTGCAGCCATGTCCATGTCCAACAGGGTTAACAACCAGTCAGAAATTCCAGGACAGTTCAGAAAATTCAGGCACTTTTTTGCTCTGTCTGTAAAAAACATTGAAGGTGTCCATGAAGTTTTTGAAGATGAGGAAACTTATGCAGATCATTTTGACTATAATTATCATTTCACAGGTTGCAGTGACTGCAGCTGATGTCGTCACATCACAATTATGGGCTGTAGACATGGATCAATGTAATCATAATAACTTGTTATGGTTTTTCCATTGTGTCCAATAAAATTGTCTGTGATTTTTTGATAAAACTTTCCAGAAAAAATAAAAAGTCAACTTGGAAAATCTGAAGTCCGGGGGCGTGATCTGGAGCTCGAGAGAGATGGATGCAGCCTGAGGAGCTCCTCAGCCCACAGCCACAATCCATCTAAAATCCTGGCCCCAAGGGGACATCCAGACATGGACTGATACCAAACACCATCTCTTACCCTTCCTGACTGAGATAGAACATCTTTAATCAACCTGAAACCTGACCCTGAAGATCTGGACTCTCCCTCCTCATGGCGCGGCCTTCACCATGATGCCAGAGCTGCGCCCCCACTCTGGAGACATCACCACCTCCTTATACACTGCTCTTCTGACCCTCTGAAGTGGATCCCCGCCAGCTACACCCGCAGGGTCCCCATCGCCACCATCAGAGAGATAGCCGAGGTGAGGTCGCCTGACCACCGCTGGTTAATAACCTCCTGCTGACACTGCGACCCCTGTGCTCAGTCTGCCTGCACTACGAAGCGAGACAGAGGCACCGCTGCCCTCCAAGAGGAGGAAACTGAGACGCCGGGAGACACAGCAGAGACACCAGAGGAGGCGACGGGCCGGCACTAACTACACACACACTGTGCAGGTGATAACGGGGACTGGCGGGAGCAGGCTGGCAGTGGAGAGCTCGTGTGCCCTGGGATCAGCCGAACATAAGTGCACAGCGGGGGTTGTTGAGGAGATAAGATCAGACTCCCTGTGTAAAGCCCTGACGCCATTATACACTTCTGTGACTGTGACCCTTGTGCTGCAGCTCAAACAGAGCCGGCTCTGAGTTATTCACCTAGGAGCATCCACATCTAGTGCCCACAGTGCTGCCAATCAGGAGACACCCCCGCTGCAACTAAAGTGCAGCTCCCTCTGTGGAGGAAACCTCTGTGACCCTAGAGCAACAGGCAGGGAGCTCCTCTGTTTGCAGTTTGCTGTATACGTATATTTTCCTTCGCTATATCCAGACAAGAGACTCAAAACATCTGATCTGGCCCCTCTCTGCTATTATCTGGAGCAGACCATCCAAGCCCCAGCAGGATCTCCAAAGACATTTACATCCTGGATTAAATTTTTGTTTCTTATTCTAATAAATGACATGCTGAGCTCATAGACGGCCAACAGGGGGCACAAGATCTATAATACACAAGGCCAGACACCGCGCTTACTATTTGGTCAAATTATGGGGAAAATAGGCGTGACTAAGCACCCCAGGAAGATGGCTGCTTAACTCGGGAGCTCCCAAACCCCGGGCTTGTTTCTAAGATTTCCAGCAACCCAGCATACCACCGGACCGCCAGAACCAGCTCAGAGGACGTAGGAACATAGCCTGCATCTATGGGCAAGGTGAAACCACCGCATATCCCTGTCCCTAAGCGGGTCTCCGACTATTTCCCGCCAGGCCGCATGGACTCAGTATTATCCAGCATGGCGCCCCCTTCCCCCCGTGCTGCCCGAGCTTCCCGCCGGGAACAGCAAGCGATTGGCGCTGGAGAGGAGGATGTCTCCCCTGACCCTCCAGTTACTTTCGCGGCCATGAAGGGCCTCATGACTGACCTCCTGTCGGACCTCAGGGTGTCTTTGCAGGAAGACATGAAGGAGATGGTGGCCGACCTGAGGGGGGAAGTGACTGCCCTGGGATCCCGGACGGATCATTTAGAATCTAAACTGGCGGAGCTAGTTCAATCTCACAACGATCTCCTAGACGATCACGAACAGCTCCAGGCGACTATGACTGCGGTCCAGGCAAAGAGTTTCGACGCAGAGGATAGGAACCGACAGAATAATGTACGTCTCAGAGGCGTTGCGGAAACGGTCGCTGATCCCGATCTGAAAGGTCTCTTGCGAGACTTTCTACACGAAGTTCTGCCCGACTTGGACCCGAGAGATCTTAAAATAGATCGGATTCACCGACTCCCCAAACCACCGGGGGTCCGACCCGATCTGCCTCGCGAGGTGATTGCGAGGATTCATTTTTATGAGACCAAGGAAAACTTCCTGAGGGTACTTCGTGGATCGCCGACACTCTCTGACCGATTCGCCAGCTTGGAGGTCTTTCCTGATCTCTCTCCAGGAACCCTGGCGATGCGCAGGGCTTTCAAACCATACACTGTGATACTCCGGGACAGGGAGATTCCATATCGCTGGGGCCGACCTACACGCCTGATCATCCGAAGGAATGATGCCACCCATGTCTGCCTGGGTCCCTCACAGGCGGCTACGCTGCTAAAAGACTGGGACCTACTTCCTCCGGACTTTTCTGCCTCTTCCCAGCGTGACGTCCGTGATCATGCTCCGAAGCGCCGCACTCGGCGACGCAGATTGAACCCAGAATGGTCCACGGTCTGAGGATGATTTTGGCTGGTCTTCTGTCCTTGATTTTTGCTCTCTGAGGCCCGGGGTCCACCTTCCTGGTCCCCACATAGTCCTCCCAGGTCGTTAGCCTCTACTTCCTTCTCCATCTCACTTTCCTGGTCTCAGTTCTGTATTTTCTTTCTTCTCTCTAGTCTAACTCCTTTCCCTCTTACCATTCCTTCCTCTCGTCTCTCTGATCTTTTCCCTCTCCTTTTTTGTCTCCTCTGCTACAGCCCCTTGTCTAGGCACCAGCGACCCTGGGAGGATATCCCCCTGCTGAGCAGATTTTTACGCTCAAGCGTTTTTGACTTGTCCTTCCCCCTTTTTTTTTTTCTTTTCTCCCGTTCGTTTTCTTTTTTCTCTTCATTACTGTGTCTCTTTTTGGACGCTTTTTCTCTCTCCCGCAGTGCGAAGTTGTATTTTTCTCTCTGACAGCGCACCCGCGTCGCTTATTGGACAGAACTGTGTCGCTGTGGTACTGATACTGGACTGGGAGATTAGATCGCCGAAGTGATCCTTCCTTTTTTTTTTCTCTCACTCCTGCGATGTTTATCTTGGCTATGCTGACATTTGCCTTGTTTGCCCCCTCAAAAATGTTTTTTCTCTTCCCGGAGGACGTTGGTCCTCTCCGCGGTGGACACCGGCCATATTGGGCACCGGTCCCTCGCCCGGAGATGCAGGCCAACGCATCCTGTCTCCCCTTTCCCCCCCTGGTCATTACTCCTTGGTTATTCCCTTTGCAGTTTTCATTCTCATGGATATGTCACTGTCTATCTTTAGAATTACTCCTATTACTTAAATATGCCTGTAAAAATATGGGTACATAATGTCAACGGGTTGAACTCCCCCCAAAAGAGATCACTTTTACGTTCTAGCCTGAGAAGGGCTCGGGCGGATGTGGTCCTACTCCAGGAGACTCATCTTCTGGAGGGTGATAACCACCGTCTGGCCTCGCCTTTTTATCCACATCAGTTCTTCTCTAACTGTTCCGAGAAGAAGGCTGGGGTGGCTATTCTAGTGGCGTCTTCTGTTGGCTTTGAGTTGGTGACTGAGGTATCTGACCCCAATGGCAGATTCCTCTTGGTGGTGGCCAAGCTTAATGGAACCCTTTATTCCCTCTTAGCAGTATACTCGCCTAATAAGGGTCAAAGTAGGTTTCTTAGATCACTTTTAGACTCCCAATTACCCTCCATGCCGGGGCATAGGGTGGTGGCGGGTGATTTCAACGCCCCCCTGCATAAACAACTTGATTGCTCCTCCCCCAACTCTTTTCGGACTGACCTCGCCCCTGTGGCGGATGCATACGGACTCCACGACATCTGGCGATACCTGCATGCCAACGAACGTGACTATACTTTTTTTTCCCCCAGACATAAATCCTTCAGCCGTATAGACTTCTGCCTGATTAGTGATTCACTCTTGCCACTCTGCCCTCAGGCTGATATTGACGTAATCACATGGTCAGACCATGCCCCCCATGCCCTTGTTATCTCCGACTCCACTCCACGACTTCCCAGAGCCCCATGGAAGCTTAATGACTACCTCCTGACCTCGCAGTCGAATCTCGACACCCTGACCTCCCATCTGAAGGAGTACTTCCATCTGAATGAGACACCAGACATCACCCCGGAGGGACTTTGGTTCGCCCATAAGGCGGTCATCCGGGGCCATTGTCTCAAGCTAGCGGCGCAGGCTAAACGGCAATATAATGAGAGAATGGTCTCGCTCTTGTCCACGATTAAATCTCTCGAGGCCTCTTTCCTCTCCACCTCGGCTCCTTCCACTTTATCAGCCCTTACTGCTACGCGGGATGAACTTAGGACTCTTCTTCTTTCCAGAGTGGAGCACCAACTGAAGAAAGTGGGGGCACGGTACTATGGGATGGGAGACAGGGCTGGGGCGCTCTTGGCGCGTCGGGTGCGGAGGAGGGAGGCCAAGTCAAGGATTGCTCTACTGATTTCTCCCAAAGGGGAGCATGTTCGCAACCCTATCAAGATAGCTGAGCAGTTTAGGGACTTTTATCACGAGTTGTACAACCTGGGTTGCTCCCCTTCTTCTCCTCGACCGACGGCTGACGCCATTGGCGCTTTCCTTGCCAGGCTTGAGCTCCCTTCCCTCTCAAGCTCTCAGCTCTCTTTCCTAAATAGGCCCTTTACCGTGGAGGAGATCCTTGGGCTGATCCGTGCCTCTAAGAAGCGGTCGGCCCCGGGCCCAGACGGCCTCTCCTACTCGTATTACTCTTCCTTTGCTCCCACTCTTTCCCCACACCTCCTGTCTTTATTCCGGTTTTGGCAGAGTGAAGGACGCATCCGGCCTGAGGGTCTGACGGCGGCTGTTTCCACCATCCCTAAACCCGGTAAGGCTCCCACGGAAGCGGCTAACTACCGCCCTATTGCACTTATCAACTGCGATGTTAAACTCTATTCGAAGCTGCTGGCGGACCGACTCAAGTCAGTTATTACCTCCCTGATCGCCCTCGATCAAGTGGGCTTCATTCCCGATCGTCAGGCGAGAGATGCGACTCGGAGGGTGATGGACCTCCTGGAGGTCCTGGAGCAGAGAGGGACCCCCAGTGCCCTTCTATCACTTGATGCTGAGAAAGCTTTCGATCGAGTGCACTGGGGGTATCTGGCAGCGGTCCTGGATAAGTTTGCGTTCCAGGGCCCCATTAAGTCGGGCATATTAGCCTTATACTCCTCCCCCCGCGCATACGTGAAGGCGGGGGGTTCTCCTCCGCTACGTTTGCTATCTCTAATGGGACGAGGCAGGGCTGCCCCCTCTCTCCTCTAATTTTTGCTCTTGCCATGGAACCGCTAGCAGCTTCCATTCGAGACCATCCTGAGATTTCGGGAGTAATGGTAGGCCAAACGGAGCATAAGATTTCTCTTTATGCGGACGATGTCCTCCTCACCTGTACGAACCCTGGAGTTTCTATTCCAGCTATTGTGTCTGTCCTCTCTGACTTTTCCGCGATCTCTTTCTACAAGCTCAACCTCTCTAAATCCTCCCTCTTTCCAGTGAACCTTTCCCCCCCTGACCAGGCTGACCTGGCCTCTCGATTTTCCTTCCTACTCGCCCCCAGGGGGTTTGTATACCTGGGAATTCAAATCGCCCCCGTGCGGTCTATGATTAGCATTAATTGTGAGACATTGGCCTCTTCGCTTAGGGTTCTCACCAAAGAATATTCGCAGGTGCAGCTCTCCTGGGTGGCTAAGATCAATTTGGTAAAGATGACCCTTCTCCCTAAAATTTTATATACCCTTCGGTGCATCCCTCTACTATTTCCTAGGCGATATTTGAACCTTTTTCAAACAATCTTGGGACGGTTTATTTGGGAGGGCAAACCCCACAGAGTAGCTCTGGCGACCCTAACTCTGCCCAGCTCGCTTGGGGGTCTGGGCATGCCTAATATCCTCACGTATCATGCGGCTATCACCCTGGACTTGGCTAAGACGTGGTGGGCAATGGCTTCTCCTCCTTTTTTTTCTGCCCACTGGCTACAGATTGAGGCCCATTTCTCCCCAATGGGATCCCCCAGGATTCTGCTGGAGGTCGCATTCCTCCAAAGGACCCGGCCTGTGGTCCCTCTACGCTCTATGCAAGCTGTACTGGCTGTATGGCATAAATTAGCAAGGTTACACCTCCCATTCCTTACCAGATACCTCTCCCTACAGGTTTTAGAGGCATGTATGATGGATATGTCGCTCGCGAGGTGGTGGGAGGTGGGCATACAAGGGATATGGGATTTGTTGAGAGATGGGCGTCCGATCCCCTTTTCAGCGTTAGTAGACAGATACTCCTTGCCGTCAACGGCCTACTTCACTCACCTGAGGATATGTCATTTCCTGCTTTCCTGCTCCCTCCCCTCTTGGGATCCTACCTTGGTAGATCTCAATCTACAGTCATTCTTTAAACAATCTGCACTTTCTAGGCGAGGGGTCTCTATAATCTATAGGGCCTTGACTGCTGCCTGCACAAAGCATAAACTTCCCTTTATGGCAAGATGGGAGACCAAACTCTCTTTCTCGGTGCCGTTGGATGGGTGGCGGGCTGCTGCGTCCCATGCAGATAAGTATACAAGGTGCCTCACTCACCTGGAACAGTCCAAAAAACTCCAGATGGGGTGGTACTTGGTCCCTGCACGTATTGCCCGATTTGGTGGACATGGAGACTCTCCCTCGCCGCTCTGCTGGCGTAACTGCGGTCAGACGGGTACTGAAGCTCATATCTGGTGGTTTTGTCCAGGAGTGGTTGCATTTTGGTCCGATGTCGGGGCTCTGATTGCTGAGCTGACGGGACTGACGATTCCTCTCTCGGCCCCTATGGCTCTGTTGGGCATAGACTTGGATACCTGGCCGACTATTCTTAGGCCCATAGTTACCAATATCCTGATAGCAGCCCGCCAATCCATCGCGGCGCATTGGAGGTCTCCGACCCGCCCCTCCCTAGGGGAGGTGACAGTTAGACTAAATCGCCACCTGACACATGAACTCCTTCTCTCGCATGATCTTCCCCAGAGGATCAAGGTTCTTAACTGGTGGGACCCTTGGGTTGGCTCCAAATTTAATGAAGTGACAATTCCTGACTGACGGATTACTTGACAGCAGACGAGTTCCTCTATTATGCTACCCTCTCCTAAACTGATATTGTGACATTTCTGTTGATGTGTTATATATGTAATTAAATATGCTGCATAAGCCCCATCCTGTCCCCTATACTTTCCCCTCCCCTCCTTCCCTGCTCTTCTTGTTGCTCCCTGCCCCCTGTTGTTTTGGTTAAATCTTTAATCCTCCTATGAGGTATATAGTTTTCTTTCCTTGTATTTGAAAATGGATGCACATTTATAACTTGCATTGTATTTGTACCCGCCGCTTTGGCCTTTACCTGATTTTTATATGTGCAATAAAAAGAATTGGTTTAAAAAAAAGAAAATCTGAAGTCCAAGCACCTAATGTATAAAGCGGCACCTTTTCAGAAAAAGTAGAAAATGGATTTTTAAACTTAGGTTATGATTCTTCTAAAGGGCCCGTCACACGCTACAATATCATTAACCATATCGTTGGTACATCACGGCTTTTGGGGCAGTGAAACGACGTCGTAACGACGTCATTGCACGTAGATTCAACCAATGATAAGTCAACTGATCGTTGATCGGAGGATTATGAACCGGACCATAAATCAGTCATTGATCATTTGTTCAACCTGCACCATCGGTGTGTGTGACAGCTTGATAACAATGTCGTTAATGACTTCGGCTATTCAGAACTGAAGGACGTAGGCAGCCAAACGACCGCAAGTATCGTTCGCTTGCCGCGGAATCATTGCTGTGTCGATATCTGTACATGTCACACCTCACCAGCGATCATTGAACGTCGTTACAGCGATCTAGGTCGTCAGATCGCTGTTCAGATCACAGAGACATTGAAGCATGTAACGGGGCCTTTAGGATACACATGGATCTGTGTGTGCTTACTTTTAGAGATGAGCCACCACCCTGGTGTTCGAATTCGATTCGATCAGTCGAATCGGGGGTGTGTTCATCGAATGTTTGTCGAATGTTAGTCGAACAACGTCGAACACATATAAAACAGATTCTTCTAACTTTGGACCGCCAGGGGAAGCAGCTCCAGGGAGCGGGGAGCGCAGCACCAGGGAGTGGGGAGCGAAAGAACTTCACCGCCGGCTTTCCAGCTCTGTGCTGCGCTCCCGGCTCCCTGATGCCCCCTCCCCGCTCCCTGGAGCTTCTTCCCCCGCCCGGTCCTAACTTAGCATCAGGCAGGGAGGCGGCGGGGGGAGTGATGAGGGGGCATCGGGGAGCGCAGCACAGAGCAGGAAAGCCAGCGGTGAAGTTTTCTCACCGCTGGCTTTCCCGCCGGTTATTTCAAATGATCAGCTGATGTAGATCAGCTGTTCATTTGAAGAAGCCGCGGTCCTGTCAGGGTTCATGTGAGTTCATGTAGCATGATCTCACATGAACTTTCTCACACCCGGGTGCACAGCTTTGTGTTATCAGCTGGCCCTAAGCCCGAAATTCATGGGATCACGCCAATATTAGACATGACCGCCATGAATTTCTAGTAAAGTTTTTTTAAAAAAACACAACACAGAGAGAAAATTCTTTATTAGAAAAAATAACAAAACACGTAGGCTCCATCTTTATTAAAAAATGATCTTCCGTCCGACGTAGTCCAATCCAGTTTTATTCTTTAGCTCAGCTACATCTCTGGTAGAGAACCTCCACCAGAGATGTAGCTGAGCTGAGCTGTGCACCTGGCCGTGGGAATGTTCATGTGAGTTCATGCTGCATGAACTCACATGAACCCTGACAACACCACGGCTATTTCAAATGAACAGCTGCTCTGCATCAGCTGATCATTTGAAATAACCGGTGAGAAAGCCAGCGGTGAGAAGACTTCACCGCCGGCTTTCCTGCTCTGTGCTGCGCTCCCCGCTCCCTGATGCCCCCTCCCCGCCTAATTCTAAGTTAGGACCGGGCGGGGGAAGAAGCTCCAGGAAGCGGGGAGGGGGCATCAGGGAGCGGGGAGCACAGCACAGAGCAGGAAAGCTGGCGGTGAAGTCTTCTCACTGCTGCCGGCTTCCCAGCCCTTCGCTCCCCGCTCCTTGGTGCTGCGCTCCACGCCCGGTCCTAACTCAGGATCGGGATGGTAGGCAGCGGGGGGAGTGGAGGATCAGGTTGGGAGGCTGCGGGGGGCAGAGGATCGGGCTGAATGATTGTTTAAAAGCCCCCATTTCAGCCATTTCCTCTGCCCCAGACCACTTTATAGGGTCCTTTTGGTGAACGAACTGTTATCGAACATAACTTCAAACTGCCGAATTTGAAGCTAATTATTTGCATTCGTCGAATGACTCGAACACCGCCCAAAACAGCTTGAATTTGAGATTTGCGAACATTTCGAATCAAACGTCGCTCATCTCTACTTACTTTATAACATCACTACTTGTAGTTCCCAGCATTGCCCGGAATTGTAACTAACTGTGCTATAATAAAATAGAATTGGTTAACAAAGTGTTTATTCTCTCTGCTGAGATACAGAGTATGCAAAAGTATTACAGGGGCTATGTATGTGACCCGCCCAGGGGTCTTTGGGAACTAGGTGTCCGGGCGTTTACTGTAAGGGGATGTCATTGGTGGCCTGCCCAGACCCGCACCCTGTGGTCACTTGGTAAAATGGAAAAATAATAAAAAGAAACCAAAAATAAAGTCTCGTGACGCCACCTGCAGTTTCTGGAGATCTCACCAGCGCCGTTTTCAAACCACCGGGGATGGTGGTATTGCAGTCAGTTGACAACGCTCCTTGCAGGCGGAGTGGGGTCCCCAGGGCAGTGCTGCTGCCGAACTGGATGATGTGGCAGCAGCTGCTTCTTAACTTAACAGAATACTGGCAACAGTTCCCAGCAGTTCAGGTACACAGTTACACAGTCTTTGCAGGTAGCTGGCTGGGTAGTCACAGGAGGGAATACATTTTTCTGGGGCTCTCAGGTGTTCCTTCTTTAGTACTTCCACTGTCCTCTGTTGTTGCACCTCCTTTCTATCCTTGCGCTGCCCCGTAGAACCCACTTCCTACCAGGCCCGTCGAGTGTGATGAGGTGACTCTTCTTCTTTAAGGGGCTCAACCCAGTTTGAGGATACCTGGTGGGGCTGCACGTTGTGGATGAGGTCGGGGGCTGCTTGACAGACCTGTGACCCACCGGTATTGGCAGCTCAGGGCTGGACTCGCCTGCACCGCGACTCGGAGCCAGTACCCCGTTGAGGACTGGATTTCCCCCAGACCATTTACTCGGACAGTCTGGCACTAGGTCTCCCCTTTCTGCCTGGGTCGCCACTCCTTTTCAGGTGCCCTCACTATGGTGTTCCTCTAGGACTTGTTCCTTGCTTCTCTTCTCAGACTAGACTTTCCTCTTCTCTCTTTTTCCGACTGTCTCTTTCCTGCTCCTTCTACCCTAACACTCCTCCCACCGGGACCGGTTACCCTGGTAATGGGTTAGCTGATTGGTCCCCTAGTCTAGGTGTAGGGATGCTGGGAAGAGAGCCTCAGTTCAACATTATCCCCTCCAATGACTGGGATACTGCACACTTTGTTTTGGGTGCAGTACCCCTGCTGTGGCGCACTGACTAGGGCTCCTGGTGTAATACAGGGGCTATATGAGACCTCTGTAATACTGGGGGCTGGGTGTGGCCTCCTGCTGTATACAGGGGGATGTTTTTGGCCTCCTGCTGTATACTGGGAGCTGTTGGTGGCCTCTTGATGTAATAATGGGGAAGTGTGCGGCGTCCTGCTGTATACTGGTAGCTGTCTGCTGCCTCATGCTATATACTGGGGTCTGTCTGTGGCCTTGTGCTGTAATACTGTGGGCTGTGTGTGGCTTTCTGCAGTATATTGGGGCTGTGTGGCCTCTTTATGTATACTGGGGGCTGTGTATGGGATGTTACTGTATACTAGGGGCTATGTGCGGTCTCCTGCTGTATAATGGAGCTGTGCAGGTTCCTGCTGTATACTGAGGTCTGTGCGGTCTCCTGCTGTATACTGGGGCTATGTGTGGGCTTCTGCTGTATACTGGGGTCTGTGTGCGGCCTCCTGCTGTATACTGGGGGCTGTGTGTGGCCTCCTTCTGTATACTGGGGACTGTGCGGTCTTCTGCTGTATCCTAGGGGCTGTGTGAGGCCTCCTGCTGTATACTGGGGGATGTGTGTGGCCTACTTCTATATACTGAGGACTGTGCGGCCTCCAACTGTATCCTGGGGGCTTTGTGTGGTCTCCTGCTGTATACTTGGTGCTATATGTTGGCTTGTGCTGTATACTGGGGCTGTGTGCAGCCTCCTGCTGTATACTGGGGGCTGTGTGGGGCATCTTTCTGTATACTGGGGACTGTGTGGCCTACTGCTGTGTTCTGGGGGCTGTGTGCGGGCTCTTCCTTCTGTATACTGGGGGCTGTGTAAGCAGCTGCTGTAAACTGGGGGATATGGAGCCTCCAGCTGTATACTGGGGCTGTGTGTGGGCTTTTTCTGTATAATTGGGGTTGTGTGAAGCCTCCTGCTGCCTATTGGGGGCTGAGTGTGGCATCCTGCTTTATACTGGGGGCTGTGTGTGGCAATTTGTTAGAAGAATAGCAAAGAGGTGTGTTAGTTGATTTGGGGTTTGTGTGGTTGCTGCTTCACTGAGAGTCATGTCACAAAAGTGTGCAGCATTTTCCAGAATTCCATGACTTCGGCAAGCTTCCCAGAATGTGCTTTGTTCCCTATAGTAACCAATCAGAATTTGAGCTGTGATTGGTTGCTCTAGGTCACCTGATAAATACCCAGGCTAACTGTCAAAACAGCCAGGGCAGTATGTATTACCTCACACATACAAACAGTAAATAAGGCTTTTTTTTGGCAATTGACTGAGGGGTGAGGGTTAAAATGTCCCCTCAAAACATAGTCTATGATGTTGTCAAATAAGATGGCTGTTCAAAATTTTGCGGTTGTAAATTCGATGGTGCGAATTCCTTTAGTGGACATACATACACATACACACATACACTCAGCTTTATATATTAGATTTGCCCTGACAAATTCCTTTTAAGGTGGTCAGAAGGCATTTGCTATAAGTGCTGGCTTCAAATGCAATCTAAAAGTGAGAATTTCTGTACTTCTGACTAAAGCTGGCCATACAAATTTAATGGCTGTCGGCCATATGATGCATTGGCTGATCATCTACCAACAGTCATCTCCGCTAACTCTCACATATACAGGAGCGTTTAGCCGGACGAGCCAGCTGGTAGTTCTCTATGAGAAACTGATTAGTGGGATGGCGGCTTATCTCCTGGAGAACAAAATGATCTGCAGTTCAAAATTGAATATGCGTCATCAAAATCTCCCCTGTTCATCAGTCTGCCGGTGATCCTGCACACATTAGACCAGAGGTCCCCAACTTTTCTGACCTTGACAGGCAAATCTAGCTCTGAGAGAGGGTCGTGAGCCAGATCCAGCTCTGAAAGGGGTTCGAGAGCCACATCTAGCTCTGAGAGAGGTTCAAGAGCCCCATCCAGTTCTGAGAGAGGGTCGTGAGCCACACCCAGCTTTGAGAGACGGTCGAAAGCCACATGCAGCTCTTAGAGAGGGTCATGAACCACATCTAGCTCTGAGAGAGGGTTGCGAGCCCATCCAGCTGAGACAGGGTCGCCAGCCACATCCAGCTCTCAGTAACGACACCCAGACCCCCGATCACGGATAAAATGACAGTCAAAGCTTTTCCACAGAAATCACACCGAGGCAGAATTCCAAGGTCAAGGACTTACCACCATCAAGGAACTGCTCTTCTATGTGGGACTATTCAAAAAGGTAAGCTAGACCTAGTGCTTATGCAAAAAGCTGGAAGACAGCCACTACACTGTGTTCCAAATTATTATGCAAATTGGTTATAAGTGTCATAGGGTTTTATTTTTATTTTTTTCAATGAAACCCATTGATGGTATTGTGTCTCAGGGTTCTTTGGATCATTGAAATCAATCTCAGATATCTGTGATAATTAGTTTGGCAGGTGAGCCCAGTAAAAGGAAAACTGGGTGTTCCACAATATTACGCAGGCCACAGTTTTCAAGTAACATAGGAAAGAAAAAGGATGTCTCTGCTGCCGAAAAGCAACAAATAGTGCAATGCCTTGGACAAGGGATGAAAACATTTGATATTGCACGAAAACTTAAGCGTAATCATCGTATTGTGAAGAGATTCTGAGCACAGATGTGTTCGTGCAGATAAAGGCAGAATGAGGAAGGTTTCTGCCAGGCAAGTTCATCAGATTAAGAGAGCAGCTGCTAAAAAGGCCTTACAAACCAACAAACAGATATTTGAAGCTGCTGGTGCCTCTGGAGTCCCTCGAAGCTCAAGGTGTAGGATCCTTCAAAGGCTTGCTGTGGCGCATAAACCTACTATTCAGCCACCCCTAAACAGTGCTCACAAGCAGAAACAGTTGCAGTGGGTCCAGACATACATGAAGACTAATTGCCAATCAGTCTTGTTTACTGATGAGTGCCGAGCAACCCTGGATGGTCCAGATGAATAGAGTAGTGGATGGTTGGTGGCTACCACCATGTCCCAACAAGGCTGCGACATCATCAAGTTGGTGGAGGAGTCATGTTTTGGGCTGGAATCATTAGGAAACAGCTGGTAGGCCCCTTTAAGGTTCCTGAAGGTGTGAAAATGACCTATGCAACGTATATAGAGTTTCCAACTTCCTCTCATGGTACAAAAAGCAAAAACGTGCCTTTAGGAGCAAAATCATCCTCATGCATGTCAATGCACCATCTCATGCTACAAAGAATACCTCTGTGCCATTGGTTGCTATGGGCATAAAAGGAGATAAACCCATGGTGTGGCCACCATCTTCCCCTGAACTCAACCCTATAGAGAACCTTAGGAGTATAATCAAGCAAAAGATCTATGAGGGTGGGAGGCAGTTCACATTAAAACAGCAGCTCTGGGAGGCTATTCTGAAATCATCCAAAGAAATACAAGCAGAAACTCTCCAGAAACTCACAATATCAATGGATGCTAGAATTGTGAAGGTGATCAAAGTACAGTTCCTATGTTAACATGTAACTTGTCCTGTTAGGATGTTTTGGAGTTAAATAGCTTTTTATTTCAGCGAATGTGACCTGTTAATGCTGCAAATTCAACAAATGAGCATTTTCAGTTCTTTCAAACATATCAAATGTTTTCAAACTCTACTGTGCCTAATAATTTGGAACATGGCATTTAGAGTTTTTTTAATTTTGAAAATTATACTGTTAACATGGGGAGATTTCTTCAATAAAATTTGAAGTATACTCTAAATTGTGATGACTTTTATTACACTGACTGTCATTTGCACCAACCATTTAGAAAAATCAGAGAAAAAGAACAGTTGCATAATAATTTGGAACACAGTGTAGTTCAAGGCTAGGGTCTGACTTGCATCAACCCTTACTTTAGCCTGCCAGATATGTTAAAAACTTAGCCTTTGGCAGGCTTAGCGCATAGCGTTATCAGCATGTAACGCTATGCACCACTGCCTATCTATCCCTATGGCAACATGATCCTTACCGCAGCCACCGGCTCCACAGAGAATCCCCGGATATGCGCTATTGAAGAGCGCACAGGAAACACGGTTTGCAGCGTTTTCCTGTGCGCTCTGCAATAGCGCATATCCGGGTATTCTCTGTGGAGCCGGCGGCTGCGGTAAGCACCATGTTGCCATAGGGATACATAGGCAGTGGTGCATAGCGTTACATGCTGATAACGCTATGCGCTAAGCCTGCCAGAAACTAAATTTTTCACGGATCCGGCAGGCTGAGGGATGCCGCAAATCAGACCCTACCCTTAGACTGTTGTCTGAAACTGTCAATATTGGTGGGTTCGACTGACATTAGTCCTTTGTGTATGAGGGTCTTAAAAATGAATGTGAGATTGGGGAACTGAAGGCAAATAATCACACTCATACAGTTTCCAGACTAAGAAAGGAAAATCCACTCTTATACAGTATGTGTCATAACGGCTGCAGTGATAGTTACAGTAGATATGATCCTAGTGGATGCCAATCCTGCTGTAACTTGAATCTACTGTAAGGTATTTCCGATGTGATGAAACAACAAGGGACGATCCAGCACTCTTGTCAGTAAGATCTGAAGCCACAAGTGTATGACACGGAGAATAGTGATGACATGATCCTTAGATCAACTAAATGTCTGAGAAATGGATGACGAGAAGATAAAAGAAACACGAGGTATGGAGTATTGCGAATCTTCTGGGAAATGTGAAGAGGAATGTATTAGCTGGTGGTTACATTTTTCTGAGAAACTTAATGATGTCACCACATGAACCTGATTTGCAATTTATAAGCCACGTAATTTACTGTGGATGACATTAGGAAATGTCAGTGCTGGTGGAGGGGCTGCTGAAAGATGTCATGGGGCCAGGGAAATTAACATAAAACCATTACATATGTAAGGATTGGAACGTAAGACCTTATAGCTAATAGATTACATGCTGGTAATCTCTGTAACCAGACTGATGTAACGGTGCATACACTCAAGCGTGCACTGTGGATTCAACTAGAGATGAGCGGGACAAGGGTAAATTTAGCCAGATGCTTCCTGCCTTGGACAGGGACATGTGCATGCTGGAGTATCAAGAAAAGCTTGTAGACAATCTTAGGACTGGTTTTCCCCAACACAGCAGTGAGGGACAGACAGGGGTGCACCAAGCCCCTCTGCCGCCTGATGAGAACGGGGCTGTGCTGTCAGAATACAGCACCACCGCCCCTGCAGCCGCAGGTGAGGTCCGGGGGGGAGAGGAAATGCTATCAATGCATTTATGACACTTTTCTCTGCAATCAAACATGGAATCATTCAAGTAAAGGTCTGATTGCATTCAGCATCCCAGTGCCTGTAAGGCACCAGCTTCACTTTATAACCCTAAATCCTGCTGGTTGGTTCCCTTTAAAAAATATAGAAACCCAGCAAAATGGAGTTCTACCCATGTCCCCATTTAAACCTTACCTCATAAGTTATCCATTCAACGCTACACAAGATACCTATTTCCATGAACTTGAAAGCGGAGCTGACCGCGACAACCCTGCGGCTACCTCTGCAGCTTGTTTTGTGGATTGAAAACTGTAGTAAGTAATTGAATTTTTTGAAAGTATACATTTGATTTAAAAGTACAGCTTTAGAAAAACAAATCACATGTCATTTGTAATATCAAGCAATGGGATTTGTAAGAAACAGCTGTATTTTTTACTTTTTTTTTCCGGTTGCATAGAAAGGTTAACCTCCGGTGGACTCCATCCTTCACCAAGCCAACCCAAGCTCCGGCATGTCATCTCTAATTGGGATTTTAAACAAGTCTGACCTACTGTGCGAATTGCTACAGGGTTCTCAGTGTCATCTAAGTCTTCACCATTGCTGGCACCGCACATCTTACATCCCCTGATCAGCAGGCTGTAGCGTGATCAGCTCAACGACCAAAGTACGTTCTTATGAAAGGCAAATTAAAGATTATATAAAAGAATAGGATTATTCTCTATAGGAATAGGATTATTTTTTTGGACAACGTCAATAATGTAAACATCAGGGGTGCAAAAATGCAAAATGTAGCGTTTTTCAGGATTGGCAAAAAAATTCCACCGACTGCATCCGGAAGGATCCAGCATGAATTAACATGATGGCCCACTTGGCCTGTAAGGATATACCATTGTTTATTATCTGTACTCATAACATCACAGTATGCATTGTTCATGTCCAGTGACATCACTGTATTTATTATTTCCATACCGTGACATCACTGTTTTTATAACCTCTGTGCTGTAACATGACTGTGTGCATTATTCCTATTCAGAATTACAATTGTGAGCCAATCCTTTGACTTGAAGATTCTTTATTATTCCTGTAATGTGACATCACTACATTTATTCCTATATTGTGATGTCACTCTGTTCATTACATCTGTGCTGTGACATCACTATGTTCCGTAGCCACTGCATGCAACCTAATAATGTTTATTCTCCAAATTCTGTGGCATCACTGTGATTGTTTGTTTTCTATACCATCACTAGGTGCTTTATACATATATTAGATGTGGGCCCGATGCTGTCACATTGGGAGGGCCCCCTGTGCCCTCTCTGTGACCTCCTGTGCCTCTCTGTGCCCCCCTGTGTGATCTTTTTGCTCTCCCTGTGGCCCTCTATGTGGCCCCCTGTGCCTCTCTGTGTCCCCGTGTGATTTTTTTGCTCTCTCTGTAGCCCCCTGTGCCCTCTCTATGATCCCCTGTGCCTCTCCGAACCCCTGTGTGCAATCTGTTTGCCCTTTCTGTGGCCCCTGTGCCCTCTCAGTGGCCCCTCTTTGCTTCCCTATGCTCCCCTGTGTGCTGTCTGTGCTCCCTCTCTGACACGCTGTGCACTACCTGTACGGTACATTACAGGACCTGTGGTGATGTTGACCCGCCCAGGCTGGGGTACTTAGAGCTCATTTACGGTGTCAGGGGACGCTATCACGGGTGGCTGCACCCGAGTCCGTGGCCCTGGGGTCGGTGACTCCTTATAATACAGTTTTTATTAGGATAATTCGTGACGCCACCTGTAGTACCTGGTGAGGGATCACCAGCACCGCCACAGTCCTCCGGAGGGTGTTGGAATTGCGGCAAGGGTGGTATAGCTTTCTATAGGTAAAGCTGGGCCTCCGGGGCAGCGATGGCTGAAATAAAAGTCACTGATCACGGCACATAGACACGACAGCAAGTTCACTCTTTCCAGGTACTTTACTGAAAATGAGCATCCAATGAATACGCAGTTCACAGTGCAGTAACGATGGAATTCACGGGTGACCCTTCAGGTAACTGTAGGCGGATGCAAGGCCGAGTGGAGGTGCCCGTGGTGTGCCTTAGTTAACGAAACTGTGTCCTTTTAGCCCTGCCCGGGTAAGTCTCTTCCCAGTCCCGCTGAGGTAGTAATGGAGTTCCTCTCTCTCTCCCTCTCTGCTGCTTGGACCGCTCGCATGAGTGGCAGGGTGCTGCGGCTGATAAACAGGTTGCAGCAACCGGTTAATGGCTACGGAGGTGGACTCCGTGGTGGACTGGGGAAGCTCCCCGGAGTATGGTCGCACCGCACTGGGGTTCCCTCTCTCTTGGGCCCAGACTCACGCGTCAGGCACCCTCTCTCAAGGTCCCCTCAGGACCTCCTTTCATCTTCCCTCAGGTCTAGTCTGCAACTCGCCTGTTCTGGCCTTCCGACTCTCCTAACCCTCCCCCCGGGGGCACCACCCCGACTTGAGTGAGGGAGTGCTGGAATTGGGTCCCTCCGACCATCCCTGCATACACTTACAGTAGGGATAATTACACTGATTTATGGGTGCAATACCCCAGTGTGATGCCTGACCAACGGGGGCGCCACAATGTCACAGTCATGTGATCTGTCAAATGCACCTGGCTCCACCCATGCACGTGTCTGATCACATGACTATGAGAGCACCATAGGTCCTGTATGCTTAGCTGTATTGTCGGCGGCGTGGGTGATGGCATGAGCGGGAAGTTGTACATTCGAGGCATCGGTTGCAGGTGGCGTCAGGTCCGGATTTTAGTGACACCACTGGTGGTAGTGTGCAAGGGGCCACTACTGCCAGCGGGCACTATATTTGCACATCTATTACTTGGTTATACAAATATAGCTACCACAACTTGTGTTGGCCAATCAGAGGATAGGAGGACAGCGGAATTGCATGACAGACGCCACAATGTAATTATTATATAGGATAAGAATAATGTGCTTCTAATATTTCTGCTGGGACATCACTGTGTGCATGATCCTTCCATTATGATTTGTTTATTTTTAGTCTTATCAAATCACTTTATATAACGTCACTATTTGCTAACACTATATGGAATATCCTTATATTAGGATAATGTGTGCATCTTTATGTTGTGACATCACTATGTGCATGATCCTTATGCCACGCCCACTCCAGGGTCGGGGAAGACTCGGGAGCCGGGCAGTTACTCATTGTTCTTCTTCACCTCTTCTTCGGTTCTTTTCATAGGGACAGCCGGGGGCGAGGCCCGGTCCCGTGACCCTGGTGGTGTCATTTTAATAAAAGGGATGATGTTAGGGAAAGTCTGAGGGGATAAAAGGAGTATTCGTGATGCCATCTGCGGTATGCGGACAGGGTGGCCGTCGCTGCTGAAGAACCTCTGGGGATGATGATCAGCAGCTTTGATAGTCCCACTCCCCGCAGGCAGAACGTATTCCCCAGGGCAGTGGAGTGGTTTCCCCTAGCTTGTACCTCATCAGTTGGTCACTGGGTCAGCAGTACCTCCGTTGTCATAGGCGGCCTCTGCGGCTGATGGTCGCCGCTAATAATAGTCTCTCACACCACAGCTGCAGTTCTGTTACTTTTACTCAGGTGTTAAACATGGCCACCGGGTACGCTCTCTGCCAGTCTCCCAGTACTTTACTCTTTCTCCAGAGCCAGGTTGCTACAGTCAAGCCACGGTTGGTGCCCTTACTCTGCCTTCTACATGTTACAGTCTCTAGTGGGTCTCTTCTCTCTCGGCGTTATAAGGGGTAACTTTCATCTGAGGCGAGCGGGTCGTCGCTCTGCCCCCCAGGCTCTCAATGCCCTCCGCTACACAGAACTCAGGTACCGGTAGCTATGGGTGCTTCTGTGTGTCCCGGACACCATTAGGATTCCTCCCGAGCACTGTTCCCTACTTCGGCCGCCTTCCCCAAGATGTGTCGGGTGTTTGGCCACAGCTCCGTTAGAAATCTGAGGCCTCCGGTTTCAGCTCGGGCTTGAGGCTTCTGCACCGTCTGCAGGGCTGGTCCTTGTGTCCTCCACCAAACCCTGTGTTTCGTCAGATTCATCAATACAGGGGTCGATGCCTTGTCTGCACCCTTAGGGCTCTTCTGTCATTCTGTCAGGCTTTCAATCCCGTGGGCGAGTGGGGTGGCATTGCTGCAACCCACGGCAGTTGGCACCACACGGCCTCTGCACTCCCGACTACCACTCCTCCATCAGTTGATGTTACTCTACCGTCTCCTACTACTGAACTCCTGAACTAACACTTTCCCATCCCCCTTTTGTGGCCAGGGTCCTACCTCAGAGTCCACCCATTGTCCCGGGGGCTCGTCACTACATGTGTGTTGTATGTGTCGTGGCTCAACCATACCATCCCAACACCTGGAGAACAGGGGCACTACTCTTCCTAACCACAGAAGTGCAGTACTTCTGGCGGCAGTTTACCCGGAGGGGCGACACAGTTCAACCCTAAACAAATCTCCAATATTTGAAGACTGTGTCCACCACAAACATTTCTTTGGTAACTTAGTGACTTTGAGATGTGTGAGACCCTGATTCCAGTTATGTAATATTTACTGGGCTGCTTGCTGTCATTTTCATAAAATTAGTGTTTTCTTTGCTGTAGATCTAGGAGTTCTCTGAATGCTGAGTCCTGAATAACACTGCCCACACCACTGACTGATAGATTTCTGCCCATGTACAGTGCACACAGAAAGCTGTTAATCAGTGGTGGGGGCGGCTTATATATAGATCATGAATATAGAGGACAGCAGGGTACTCATCTGCTATTGATGACCTCATGCTCATAAAACAATGATTCTATCAAATCAACACTAAGCAGCCCAGTATATAACACATCGTTCAAATCAGGGTCTAGGTCTCCACATTATGTTGCTCTCAGATTAGGAGGCAAAAACCTGGTGCTAGATTCCTTTTAAGACATTTTGAGTAGTTTGGTCCTGAAAGCCCCAACAATTACTCAAAAAAAGAGGCAGAAATGCTCAGCTAATACTCAATCACAGGCATAGGGGTGTGCAGGTGCAATAGAAAGTATATGGGTCTGTGGTGAACTCTTTTTATATTTGAGAATCAGATGAGCACAATAGCCTTTTCCTTCAAGAAATCAGTCAGGGGTTGCGGACCCATCAATCAAAACTGCTGCACTTACAACAAATCAAACTTTTTATAACATTTAATACCCCATTAAAGGGAATATGTCACCTGGTTCTTGCTACCTCATCTGACAGAAACATAATGTAGGCAAAAAAAAAAACTGAATCTAACGAAGTATCAAATAGATTATTGGCTATACCTGTTCTGATAGAATCAAATCATTTAGTTTTAGAAAAACAGCAGAGCTGGGAGAACTGCCGTAGCCCACACCAGGCTTTCAATAGAGATTGTGCATTGACAATGAGGTGTCAATCACAGCTGGGGCATGTTGGACTAGTGTGTGTGTGTGTGTGTGTGAGATTCTATGTGAAAAAGTATAAGACTGGCATCACCGTACATGTAGGTGCTGGCAGAAAATAATAATACTTACAAGAATTCTTGTGTGAGATTCTGGTCATGTAATGATAATCAAAGAGTAATAAAGCTTTTACTTTAAGTAAACGATAGCACAAAGCCTGATAAGAGAGAGACAGTTGATTTTTATTTTTAACCCCTACAACATACTGTCTTCAGACTACATAGCAAAACCCTGCTGACAGATTCCCTTTAAATTCAAATTAAAAATTGGAAACTGCATCCACCCTTGTGTTTCCTTAGGCAACCTATTACAGTTGTGGCCAAAAGTATTGACACCCCTGCAATTCTGTCAGATAATACTGTTTCTTCCTGAAAATGATTGCAATCACAAATTCTTTGGTATTATTATCTTCATTTAATTTGTCTTCAATGAAAAAACACAAAAGAGAATGAACCAAAAAGCAAAACATTGATCATTTCACACAAAACTCCAAATATGGGCCAGACAAAAGTATTGGCACCCTCAGCCTAATACTTGGTTGCACAACCTTTAGCCAAAATAACTGTTATCAACCGCTTCCGGTAACCATCAATGAGTTTCTTACAAAGTTCTGCTGGAATTTTAGACCATTCTTCTTTGGCAAACTGTTCCAGGTCCCTGATATTTGAAGGGTGCCTTATCCAAACTGCCATTTTTAGATCTCTCCACAGGTGTTCTATGGGATTCAGGTCTGGACTCATTGCCGGCCACCTTAGAAGTCTCCAGTGCTTTCTCTCAAACCATTTTCTAGTGCTTTTTGAAGTGTGTTTTGGGTCATTGTCCTGCTGGAAGACCCATGACCTCTGAGGGAGACCCAGCTTTCTCACACTGGGCCCTACATTATGCTGCAAAATTTGTTGGTAGTCTTCAGACTTCATAATGCCATGCACACGGTCAAGCAGTCCAGTGCCAGAGGCAGCAAAGCAACCCCAAAACATCAGGGAACCTCCACCATGTTTGACTGTAGGGACCGTGTTCTTTTCTTTGAATGCCTCTTTTTTTCTCCTATAAACTCTATGTTGATGCCTTTGCCCTAAAAGCTCTACTTTTGTCTCCTCTGACCAGAGAACATTCCTCCAAAACGTTTTAGGCTTTCTCAGGTAAGTTTTGGCAAACTCCAGCCTGGCTTTTTTATGTCTCGAGGTAAGAAGTGGGGTCTTCCTGGGTCTCCTACCATACAGTCCCTTTTCATTCAGACGCCGACGGATAGTACGGGTTGACACTGTTGTACCCTCGGACTGCAGGGCAGCTTGAACTTGTTTGGATGTTAGTCGAGGTTCTTTATCCACCATCCATACCATCTTGTGTTGAAATCTCTCATCAATTTTTCTTTTCCGTCCACATCTAGGGAGATTAGCCACAGTGCCATGGGCTTTAAACTTCTTGATGACACTGCGCACGGTAGACACAGGAATATTCACGTCTTTGGAGATGGACTTGTAGCCTTGAGATTGCTCATGCTTCCTCACAATTTGGTTTCTCAAGTCCTCAGACAGTTCTTTGGTCTTCTTTCTTTTCTCCATGCTCAATGTGGTACACACAAGGACACAGGACAGAGGTTGCGTGAACTTTAATCCATTTCAACTGGCTGCAAGTGTGATTTAGTTATTGCCAACACCTGTTAGGTGCCACAGGTAAGTTACAGGTGCTGTTAATTACACAAATTAGAGAAGCATCACATGATTTTTCTAACAGTGCCAATACTTTTGTCCACCCCCTTTTTTATGTTTGGTGTGGAATTAGATCCAATTTGGCTTTAGGACAATTCTTTTTGTGGTTTTTTTTCATTGAAGACAAATTAAATATAGATAATAATAGCAAAGAATTTGTGATTGCAATCATTTTCAGGAAGAAACTGAGTATTATCTGACAGAATTGCAGGGGTGTCAATACTTTTGGCCACAACTGTAGATGCTTCAGATTAGAAAGTCCATCTTGTGTGAGGTAGTGCTCACTTATTAAATTGGTGACACTGATAAGAAGTAGGCGCAGATAGGGTCTTATCGTTTAAAGAGCTGGGCGGCTTTGAAGCCGTAATTCACACTGCTCACCTTGCAAAGTTGTGTAACACACAACCAGTATGATAGGCACAAATATGGCGGCTGCTGGTGGACCCACACTTCCACGTGCAATGTGGTCAATAATCCAGAGATTCCCAGGAACAATGTGTTGTTGGTCCGCGCTGCCACAGAAAAAACATAATCGAAGGCTTCAAATTATAACACCTTTATTGGATCCATCCGACGCGTTTCAGAGCCAGCTATGCTCCTTCATTAGGGTACATTCACTTAGCTGCACAATTCAGAAACACAGTAATGGTGTTCTGTAAAAATAGTCCATTTGGTTTATTATCACTTATAAACCACGTATCAGCACATAGTATGCATTGTACTTCAGTATTTAAAGAAAACACAATTTCCCGTTACTTCTGCTACTTCCGCAGACATGCGAAACAGTCCTCAGAAACCTTTTTTAACACACTGGTTGGTTTCAATCGCTGATACATCCGCACAGTTTAATTACTGACACCTGTCAGTGCACACAAAGTCCCACTCTGGGTTTACCTGCTCTTGTAGCTTAGCAGGGTTCAGACTGGATCCTGCCAGTCTTTCCATCCAGGAGGTCACACACAGGGATCACCCATCAGGTCCTTGGACTTGCTCTTGTCATGAGTCCAGATCCACTGGACTCCAGTTACTTCCTGGACTTCTAGAAGCTCTAGGCAACTCCACTCCCAGGCAGGCTTGTCTGCCATGTGGTTCAAACAGCAAGTGCAGGAACTTGCTTATATTACATTCACATGACCAGGAAGGAGTCACATTATAACAGATGTGACAGACGCATGGGAGGTATGTGGATGTTCAGTCCCTCCCATCACTTCCGGTCATCCTATGAAACCAGCCTTTTAAAATAAAGTAAGATACCTGGTACTACAAGTCACAGGCAAATGATCTGGTTTCACATCGCTACAGATCTCCGTCTGTGCAAATATACCAGCCACATGCGGTACATTGCTGGTATACCTTACACTCGGCAAACAGATTATTGACCAGAACTGATCATCCACTTTAATTTAATCCGGCCATCATGATTCCATATAATATGGTGATGAATAATGAACTGAACTCTGATACTTTTTCTTCATAGATCGAAATCACAAGTTAACTCTAAATCTACATATAATCCAACCAACTTTAATTGGTTTGTTTCAATTTTTTTTTTTCAATTCCCAAAATGAACATATGGACTTCGGTTGGGAAAAATCGTGGTTAGATACCCTGTTGAACACCACACCCTGAGGCAAAGTTCAATGAAAATAAAATGAATTCAGCTGTTCTGTTCGAAAGGAAAACACCCAGCAATATATTCTTTAACTTTATATGTCTAATTAATGACGTCTCTAGAGATTGCCCTTCTGTGAACCAATACAAGCTGAATAAATCAGTGCAGGAACATATGGAAGATCACATGCCTGGGATCACTTGCCAAGCTGTGATACAGCTACATGGGTCTCGTCCAGTTTCCAATTTTGTATTTTAAAACCGCTCTTAAGGCTCCTTCCCTGATAATAGCTATGGAGGAAATGTGCCAATGTGTATATCTTTGGAAGGCATACAATACTATCACATGACACCAAGACATACACCCAACATTACATTGCCTCCTGATTCTACAAAGCAGAAACCATCTTTGTCTACAGATCCGTCCTGTGATTTTTTCCATCTGTCTTAATCTTCGAGCTAAATCTATGATATTAATTTAGAAAAAGTAATCCTTATGTTAAAGTGGTTCATTCACATAATATTGAAATGTATTTGTCAAAATGCATACAGGCATTGTAGAGTGATTTCAATAGAGTTGTACAAGCTTTGCCAAATATACGGAATGGGTAACCTGGATAAGGTCTCATGGGTCTAGAAGAACATAGCTGTGAAGCGAAACATTGGATATCATAGTCATGGTAAGAAGAACCTGCAAGTATAACCACGAAGAACCACGGTCCCACAAGGATAAGTAATTAGGGATGAACGAGTACCTTAATATTCATGCGGTACTCGCTACTCGTTGCGAGCATAGCGAGTATGAATACTTTTGCAGTGTATCTATAGATACACTGCGAAAGTAGCCTAAAAGTGAGTAAAAGTTGTTAAAAAATAATAAACTTACATACTCACCTTCCGACGCCTGCACCGGGACCGGCAGAGAAGACATCCGATCACTGGACAAGGACCAGCCAAGCAGATGGCTGGTAGCGATCTGGCCAATCAGATGGCGCCATGTCACAACTACGTCATCACTAGCGGTCACCTGATTGGCCAGTTTGCAAGGTCCTGATAGTACATCTAGGACCTTGCAAATTGGCCAATCAGGTGGCCGCTAGCGATCAAGTGGTTGTGAAGTGGCGCCATCTGATTGGCCAGATCGCTACTGGGCATCTGATTGGCTGGTAGTTAAAGGTCCTTGTCCAGCGATCGGATGTCTTCTCTGCCGGTCCCGGTGCAGGCGTCGGAAGGTGAGTATGTAAGTTTATTATTTTTTAACAACTTTTAATTACTTTTAGGCTACTTTCGCAGTGTATCTACTGCGAAAGTATTAGGACTACTCCCTACTCTCGAGTACACATAAGTACTCGGAGAGTAGCGAGTAGCCCGAATACCGCTACTATTCGGCGAATGCCGAATAGTAGCGAGTATACTCGCTCATCCCTATAAGTAATGCATAACTTTTAATAAATATAAGATTTAACAAATGCACACACCCCAAAACAATCCGAAAAAGAGAGGGATCAGGTAGAAGATATTGGGCAACTAAACGTAGATATAAATCATATACAGTGCCTACAAGTAGTATTCAACCCCCTGCAGATTTAGGTGGTTTGATAAGATGCAAATAAGTTAGAGCCTTCAAACTGCAAACGAGAGTAGGATTTATTAACAGAAGCATAAATCTTACAAACCAAAAAGTTATGTTGCTCAGTTGAATTTTAATAAATTTTAAACATAAAAGTGTGGGTCAATTATTATTCAACCCCTAGGTTTAATATTTTGTGGAATAACCCTTGTTTGCAATTACAGCTAATAATCGTCTTTTATAAGACCTGATCAGGCCGGCACAGGTCTCTGGAGTTATCTTGGCCCACTCCTCCATGCAGATCTTCTCCAAGTTATCTAGGTTCTTTGGGTATCTCATGTGGACTTTAATCTTGAGCTCCTTCCACAAGTTGTCAATTGGGTTAAGGTCAGGAGACTGACTAGGCCACTCCATCACCTTGATTTTTTTCCTCTTGAACCAGGCCTTGGTTTTCTTGGCTGTGTGCTTTGGGTCGTTGTCTTGTTGGAGGATGAAATTACGACCCATCTTAAGATCCTTGATGGAGGAGCGGAGGTTCTTGGCCAAAATCTCCAGGTAGGCCGTGCTATCCATCTTCCCATGGATGCGGACCAGATGGCCAGGCCCCTTGGCTGAGAAACAGCCCCACAGCATGATGCTGCCACCACCATGCTTGACTGTAGGGATGGTATTCTTGGGGTCGTATGCAGTGCCATCCAGTCTCCAAACGTCACGTGTGTGGTTGGCACCAAAGATCTCGATCTTGGTCTCATCAGACCATAGAACCTCGAACCAGTCTGTCTCAGAGTCCTCCAAGTGATCATGAGCAAACTGTAGACGAGCCTTGACATGACACTTTGAAAGTAAAGGTACCTTACGGGCTCGTCTGGAACGGAGACCATTGCGGTGGAGTACGTTACTTATGGTATTGACTGAAACCAATGTCCCCACTGCCATGAGATCTTCCTGGAGCTCCTTCCTTGTTGTCCTTGGGTTAGCCTTGACTCTTTGGACAAGCCTGGCCTCGGCACGGGAGGAAACTTTCAAAGGCTGTCCAGGCCGTGGAAGGCTAACAGTAGTTCCATAAGCCTTCTACTTCCGGATGATGCTCCCAACAGTGGAGACAGGTAGGCCCAACTCCTTGGAAAGGGTTTTGTACCCCTTGCCAGCCTTGTGACCCTCCACGATCTTGTCTCTGATGGCCTTGGAATGCTCCTTTGTCTTTCCCATGTTGACCATGTATGAGTGCTGTTCACAAGTTTGGGGAGGGTCTTAAATAGTCAGAAAAGGCTGGCAAAAGAGATAATTAATCCACACATGTGAAGCTCATTGTTCTTTGTGCCTGAACTACTTCTTAATACTTTAGGGGGACCAAACAGAATGCTGGTGGTTTGAGGGGTTGAATAATAATTGACCCACACTTTTATGTTTAAAATGTATTAAAATTCAACTGAGCAACATAACTTTTTGGTTTGTAAGATTTATGCTTCTGTTAATAAATCCTACTCTCGTTTGCAGTTTGAAGGCTCTAACTTATTTGCATCTTATCAAACCACCTAAACCTGCAGGGGGTTGAATACTACTTGTAGGCACTGTATATCCCTACCTGTCAATGGAGGGTATGACGCACTAAGTTGTATTGGCGCCCCCAATAAACGACGGGACTTTCTAATTGTTCCTGTAATAATCCTACACTTCTCCAAAGTGCCTGTGATGTTTAAAATAAAAGGATCACCACTCAAAAGAAACAAAATAGGTGTAACTTAGCTTTGGTTATTGTTATAGACCTCAGGAATAGCGAGGAAGCCTTAATAGAAATTGTCCAAGCTCCCGACGCAATTTCCCCTTGTTATTAGACACCGGGGTTCATCTGGGGACATATCATAACACCAAAGTAGCAGGAATAGTGCCTGCAATAAGGATATCACATTTGTGGCACCCCAGAGTCATGGTGCCACAGTGTCACCATTGTTAGGTGTCACCACAGAGCAGTAAGGGGTATTCCACTCAGGCAACACACATACAACACCAACACCTCCCAGACAGAAGGGGAAGACCAAGCCTGGCTTCAGGGTGAGCTCCCCTATATATTCTGGTCTGAGGAGCATCAAGTTCAGTGCATTTCCTAGGAGGATTGTGAAGAGTAGCTCAGTTCAGTTCCTAGGAGGACTGTGAAGAGGACAGGTTCTGTGAAAACTGAGGACCAGCCCTGGGTGTAAAAGGGGCTGTGCCAGGCCCATCCCAAAGTCCACAGCTGAACACCAGGCCTAAGGCTAGGGTCTGAGGAAAGAGGAGAGGAAGAAACCTGCCGGGAGGCTGAACCACTCAGTGCTTCCCTCCACTGAGAGGAACATCGCCAAAATGGACACCGAAGTCCGAGACTGTGCAGGTTCACACACACCGACAGTCAACACCGGAGAGTAGGGGACTCCAGATTCTCCAGCTACACGGTACCAGGGGCACAGCAGCATATAGAAACAGAAAAGTGACTTCCCGGAGTTGGGTAGAGAAGAGAAGGACTCGAGTTGCCTGTCATACTGGTGGATGCAGACAGAGACAGGCCAGCAGCCTAACTTAAGCAACTGCAGGTGCCACCACACAAGCGCAGTGAGGAAGCAGGGTGAGAAATACCCTGAACTGCTCTCCAGGCTCCATGGACAGCTTATAACATCTGCTTTAACTCCAGTAAACAGACTGAGAAACGGCTATCAGGAATCTGTGTGTGCTAATTACGTCTACTGCCCTGTGCACTGAAACAGAACCTTATACCTGCAGAGCCACTGACCATCAGCACCGTGGAAAGCTGCAGCAAAGCAAGTGACTGTGTGAACCGTAATCCCTCACCAAGCCCCATCATGGACTATTACTCCTGTCCTAGGGACCTCCAGCCCTACCAGAGATTGCTTGCCATCTCAGCTGCCCCTAAGTCACTGTCCCCAGCAGCGACCAGGCAGCGGTAGTTCTATTAAACATATACCCTGCAGGGGTGCCACATAATCTCCATGGTGATTGAAATAAATCCAAATGGACAATGCTGTTCGATCCGCGCAAGCTGTATGTGGAAAACAAGACTTCGGTGGATTAAAGGATAATGGTGCCTTTATTCAACGCATTTCAGAGGGGGCCCCGCTCCTTCATCAGGAATGCAACCTGATGAATTGCATTCCTGATGAAGAAGCGGGGACACACTCTGAAACACATTGAATGAAGGCACCATTATCCTTTAATCCACCAAAGTCTTGTTTTCCACATAGTTTGCGCGGATCGAACAGCATTGCCATTTGGACCTAGTTTAATTGAGGCTTATAAGATACAAGTGCTTTAAAAGAGTAAAAAAAAACAAGGAGCTATATGAAAGAAAAACATCAGAAACTGAAAAATAGTCACCCAACAATGTAGTTTATCATTATGAATTTGAAGGCCTTTATGTCATAAAGGTGTAATGTCCTGTTGTTACCATTGAAGACCTAGGATCAGGTGGTCCCGGCGTTTAATCAACGGCAAGTCCTCTGTAGAGCTCACCTGGCTGTTATCTTTTGCATGTACTTATCTTTCTATATTGAAGGGTTTAAAGGGAACCTGTCAGGTGGTTTATGCCTCCCCAGCTCTCACTGTCTGTATCTGCAGCTTTATAATACCAGTCTAATCATCCCTGTCTGAGCTCATAGTGTAATGTAAAAAGGTGAAAGAAAAGCATTTATACATTTACATTTCAGTCCCCATCTTGGAGGAGGGAGACTGTCTGGCAGGATAATAGTTAACTCACTTTTAACTTACATGGCTAAAGGACCTGTGTGATGTAACGATCATGTGACCATAGTGGGTGGAGCTATAAAAGCCAAATCATTATGTGCTATGGGGACTTAGCACCATCTATTGTAGTCACATGGCTAGGACATCAAATCAGGTCTCCCAACATGTTCTAACATAAGGCTGAGATGTTAACTATTAACCTGCAAGACAGTCTCCGTCCTTCAAGCTGGAGACTGACTGCCTCATTACATAAGGAAATGTAAGTGTATAAAGGCTTTTCTTTCACCTTTCACATTACACTCTGAGCTCAGACAGGGATGATTAGACTGGTGTTATAAAGCTACAGCTACAGACAGTGATAGCTGGGGGGGGCATAAACCACCTGACAGGTTCCCTTTAAGGGCTGTTTCCCTTCTGGCTTAGGAGTCTCAGAGCTGTAATCTCAGCTGCAGCTTTTTATCATCACTCCTTTCCAACTAAATTTACCCAGATTTTCTATACTGACCATGTTGCAGGAGCTCATCTCTTTATTGCTAACATGTTTGTTCCTACTGCAGCAGTAAATGTTCCTAAGGGAGAAGATTTTGAGTTCTTTTTGTATTTGTCTCCTTGCCTGTTGTGTCTGTATGTTCCCTTGCACTTCTGTCCCTTTACTCCCTTTGGGGGGTAAGAGGGGACATTTAGGTGATTCATATCTAGGAGCATAGCAAGGCACGAAACCCAGACTTCACCGAACCTTCAGTTCTAATTTTGGGACTCGGAATAGCCTAGGGACCTCTAGGGTGAGGGACAGGTAAGGTGTCCTTTGTTACTTGCTTACCTATAGTGACAGCATTACACATTGTTATGGTTGAAATTATGAGGTTCTCAGAGGCGTTGACAATACAGGGTTTTGCAGCTGATCACTGAATCCAACAGGTAGCCCAGAATCTGACATAAAAAAGGCACAAACAGTCCAGAAGAAGACAACCCCTTTAAAGATGATTCGAGAACAACTGATTGTTCTTTTGATGACTATTCACAAATAACCTTTTAGAATGTTTTATAATTATATGTCCTATGGGGACAAGGATAACAGTAGAATTTAGGAATCAAATAAAAGTTCAGAGATTGATGGTGGACCCAAGGCACCTGGTTGCAAAGCCCTCCTCCATACACCTTGGAGGGATGTCATCAGTTGGTTTTGCCAGTTGTTCAGATGGCAGCTATCTCACCCAGCTCTTCTGCACATGGGAGCATTCACTCTGCTGAGCGCTCACATATTCTCTGTGAGAGAGAAGATACATCTCTGGCATTTTAAGGATAACCCAAGGAATCGTAAGAGCAAAATTGGACATACTGGATCCTTAACTCCCCGACATCATCTTGTACGTACACATTTAACTGGGTTCGGTTAACATTAGTGCAATGTGGATTATGGTCTAAAGCTGGTAGTGTCAATCTTAGGCAAGGTTATGGCTTTTGAATAAGGATTCTTGTAAAGTCGGAGCAGAGGTCTTCTCCAGGAAATGCACTCATATGAACTTCATGAGTTTAGGAACATAAAGCTTATTCTATGATGGTGATGTGTTTTGCCAAAACAAACCTTTCGCAATCTCAGGTTACATACAGGATAATACAATATCATAATATACAAGCATAGATCTGAGCACGTCATTACTTTATAGAAATAGAAATAAACACCGGTATCCGCAGAACCTTCAATCAGCTGCTTGTGTATATACGGTGTATAGACGTCCAGACGGAAAAGAGCCGTGTCCATGTCCATACAATGTGTACAATGTGCCCTGTGGTGGAATTCATTACAGAATTAACATGCAAAGTTTAGGAATAGGTTTCATAGAGTTTACTGAGTAAAGGGGCAATCCAATGAATAATAGCAATTCTACTAAACTTTAGAAACGGAGGGTGGGATGAAGGTACAACCCAAGATCTCTGCCTTGGGCACCAAGAGAGCATGTCCTACAATTACACCTAAAGGTGCATGCTCACAATCAGTATACGCAGCATTTTGGATACAGTGTATTGCCGCTGCCTCCAAAATACTGCGTTGTACTGTAGAAGTATAGTGGATGGGATTTCTTTCTCACTGTGCTTCTCCCGACTGCAGCATTGTTTCAGCTGCGGAGCGGGTTCCCACACTTCCACACCTCTGCAGTATGTTCATTTCATGCTGCAAAGTCGGACATGGTCACCATCGGGTGAAAACAGGGGGGAGCCGCCCTACACCCACCGCGACAGTGAGTACAGGGCAGCTGAGGTCTTCCTGCAGGTTCGGAGGCGCTGCACCCAAGACACAGCTCCTCCAGACCATGAGCACATACCCTAAGTTTGTGAACGCATGTCTAAAAAGTATTACACAATTAGGGTTTGCTCATATTCAAGTATAAAAAATCGGACTGATTTTCATCCCGACAAGTTGGACCAGTGTCATTCATGATATTCTGTATGTAATGCGAGTGCTATGTGAGTGGGCGTTTATTTTTCTCACCTAATATTCATATTTCATCCATACACAATGCACTTTTTTCTCAGCATTTTTTCACCTACAATCATTTACAGTGTTCTATAATAGAGAATGGTAATGTGTCCGGAAAAATCTGACAACATACGGATGGTCCGTGTGACGTCTATTCTTTGTCTCGCACCCATATGGAGGATGCTGAGAGTTTTTCCTCAGGCTGAATACAGCTGGGGAAAAACTTGCAGATCAGCAGGACCTTATTGAATAACAAGGATCCAAGTGAAATGCGATTTTTTTTCTCGTATTCCACTCATCAATTTTATTTGTAAGACTGAGCGAACCCTTAGGGTAAGTGCCCATGATCAGGCTTCCTCATGTTGCGGATGCAACTTGCTTTCGATTTCAGGGACCCTAGTGTCCAGTGTGGGGTAACGCGCTGTCAGTGCCAACGGTCAGGATTCTGCGCACAGCGTATTTTCACTGTGTTCTTCCCGCTAAGCATAAATAAACATGTTGCGTCTCATCGAATGACAATGGTCTTGGTATTCCTATAAATCCCAGCCACTGCGCTTGTACTGTACAACACAAAGTTTTGGACTCAGCAAAAACACACTGTGTCCAAAGCAATGCTAATTCTAATCATGGGCACGCACCCTTAGGGCTAGGACACATGACGTGTACAAACGAAGGATGAGTGCAATCTGGTAAAAAACAGATTACACTTGGCCGCATGTTAATCAATGGGGCATTGCCCATCTGAAATTTTTTTCTCAGGGAGAATTGGACCTAGAAAGCAGTGGCAGCATGCTGTGACTTTCAACAAATCTTGGATCACTCGCACCCATACAAGTCTATGGGTGCGTATGAAAGATCGGATTGCACTCGGATGACCTCCGAGGGCAGTGTGATATATAAAGCCGGCAATGGAGGAAATGGGGAGATTAATATCTTCCTCTCCTCAACATCGGTGAAGCGATCACAGGATCGCATCAGAATAGATGACTCACACTTGCAGCAGAACCTGCGCTGAGGGTCATTAGCATATCACATCCGACACCCTCGCATCGCATGCCATACACTCATGTGCAAGTAGCCTTAGAAAGAGACATAAAGGGTATGTGCATGCAAAGTTGAGTAGACAAAATGGGTTTATCAAATGGAAACTCCTTCTTTGGGGAGTTTTTAGAGGAAAGTTTTTTTTTGGCTTCCCTGAAATATTTTTTGTAGTCTTTTAATTTGACAGTGCCATTTGTGTAGCAATTCCATAAGAAGTCACTTAAAAGAAGTGACATTTAATATATAAAGCTGAGTGTATGTATGTCTGTGTGTGTGTAAGTGGCATAGCCCTGCCCATTAATACCATTCCCACTCATAGATGTCAACTCCACATAGCCATGCCCATTACACATAGCCACTTCCCAGCCGGCATCCCCTCATATCCCCACCTACTCCACATAGCCTCACCCCTGGGACTATGTTGAGGAGTGGAGCTAAGCAGGGGGAAGGGGCTATATGTGGGCTGTGCTATGAAAGGGGCAAGGGACTACTGGGAGGGGTTGGGCTATGTGTAAGGGCAGAGCTATGAAGGTGTGGGACTACTTGGAGAGGGAGGGGCTACAATACATACACATTTACAAACATTACCATATATGGCGATAATATCATATATGAGCATTATGACCATATATCAGCTAGTACTGTATATTTTTGAAGGCAAAAAGCAGAAAGAAAAATTGTCATAACACTGAGTGCATGGATCCACTGCAGAAATCTGATGTAGCAGTTTGCTGAAAGTCTGCGCTCGAATTAACCTCATTCAATAATGGGGCTAATCAGTGTGAGGCTACACACAGAGGTTTTGTAAACTAAAATACAGCTTCTGTGAGTGACGTGTCCTTAGTAAAGTCTTTTTGGAACGTGCATCAGAAATCATATCGATCATAAATATTGTAACCTGATTTCCCCATTGAGCAAAAATAATGTACAGGCGCACAGTTTTTGGAACCAAATTTAGGAGCGGATTCAAAGGGAACAGAACATTATAAAGGATAGAAGTTATTCTACATTTTTTTGTTGGATCTACTCCAGGCCTTGACTTGAAAAAGACTAGGCTTGTGTAAAGAGATGCAGTGCTCAATGCAAGTAAACATCGCCATCTGCTGACCAAAAGTAACAAGAGCAGAGAAGAGAATGCCAGTAAGCTGGAACTAAGAGTGAACTTTATGTTTTCTGGAGGGAAGAGTTTAGAGGAGATGCCAGTTCAGATGACAGTTGTGTCTCAGTGGCTTAATATAAAAGGCAGAGTTGATGCCAGACCCCATACCAGCATGATCGTGTGGGCTCACAGAAGGGCAGTCAGATCCCAGATAAGGCCTGAGTTATACCTGAGCTGAGTAGAAGACCATGAGCAACGGCAGAAGAAGTCCGTAACTGGCCCCAACAAAAGACAGTGACCAGCGCCAGTAGGTGAACGTGACCAGAACCAATCCAGGTGCGGGAGACGATCTGGCTGTAACAGAGGACCATTACTGTGAGCCATTGCTTTCCTGTTTACGTATGGAACTGTGAGTGGACTGGGACCACACTTCAGGTAGCGAAGGTGGCCAGCGAGTTGTGGCTTAGGCCACGTGCACATGTTCAGTTTTTGATGAGTTTTTTACCTCAGGATTTGTAGACAAAACCAGGAGTGGAACAATCAGAGGAAAAGTCTAATAGAAACACGTCACCCCTTCTGTATTTAATTATCTACTCCTGGTTTTGGCTACAAATACTGAGGTAAAAAACTCATCAAATACTCAGCGTGTGCACGTGGCCTTAGAGGGTAGTGTCATGATTCCCATTAGGACCTGTGTGTAGCTTGAAGCCTGTAACAGAAGGCAGGGTAGCACTGATGCTTACCTGACAGAGTGACTGAGGTTCAGACAATGTTAACAGTGCTTATTATTCAGTGATATAAGTGAGAAAGTGTCAATTACCGGTATATTGCATTTTTTTCTCTGAATATCTATGGTGCCGCATTTCTTATTGTCAATTAAACTGTTTTAATACTTTTCATCTGTGTCCTTCTTAATGTGCACTGCAAGCACTCTTTCCCATTGGAAGAAAATAAACATATATTGAGTTATCACTGAGTTGTCTCTCTTTGCGCCATTGCATCCTCGTAACCTGTTTACACTTGGACAGTAAAGTTTACCATTAAAGGGATCTTACTTATTTTATTTCCTAGGACCAAAATATGATCGTCATAAATTGTATAAAAGGCATCTTTATTGCAGGTTAAGAGAGAAGTCCAATGCTCTGCTGTCAGCCCATTGCTAAATCAAATGAGTCAATATTCCTCCAGGACCTCTTGTTTCAGAGACCTTTAGTACATAGCTACTACTGTCCTTGTTGTTGGATAAAATCAGCTGCAAGTCTACATAGTCATGGCTGGTAGTGTTTAACTACTGATCTGCCAAGCATGGAAACATAAATCTTCACTGTATTTAATATATTGTGTCTCTAGGTGCATTTGTCGGGCCCACTGGGACAGGGGGTACTCGGTACCGGACCGGTCTGCTACTGGGAAGTCACCGGTGGTCCTGGTCCAGACCGGGTCCCTGGCTCGACAATGAATTAGGGAAATATTTACAGGGGATTGTCAGTCGTGACGCCACCCACTATGTGTGGCCAGCGATGGGGCCGCCGCTGCTGCAGAACCTCCGGGGATGATGGAATAGCAGCGCAGATGGGATAGTTCCAGTGGGTAGAACTGTATTCCCCGGGCCAGTTAGGGTTAAAGTCTCTTGTGGAGTGTGCAATACACTTACTATGCAGACGCTGCAGGAATCCTTCTTCTGCGCTGGAGCTGACAGGTTGTGGCTCTGCAGGTGGGGGATTTGCTGTAATCCTGTATGGAGTTAATGGCATTCAAGCAGATAGAAGCAGACAAGGGAGGCAAGTTCAGGGTCTCCGTGTTTACTCTCAAAGCTCTTCAATAGAGCTCACAGGTTAGTTACAGTTCCTACAAGTTTCAGTTCGAGTACACGGGCTCACTCTCCCCTCCGGGGTTCCCTTAATCTCTGCAGCCAGGCCTCCATTCTCTATGACCCCTCACACTGTCTCTGTGTCCTTTCCGGGCTGTTTATGTTCTCTGGGTTCACTTGGTGTAACGCCGGACAGTATGGCGGTGACTCGGGCCCCTGTGGGTCCTCCTGGTCGTCACTGAGCTGCCTGTCCTTTGGGGTAGGGACCCTAACATGTAGCTGTGGTCCCCCGTCATGTTGTTTGGGGATTCCGGGTAAAACTACGGTCTAGAGCTGACACTCTACTCAGCCCAGCCTCCAGCAGTCCTCAAGGTGAGGCTCTACCAGGCTCTCTCTCTCTGCGTCTTTCAGTATTATAGGAGGGCTACTCCGCCTGCAGTCGGTCGCTTCAGCTGTAAGTCTAGGGCCCGGGTATCACCGTCCCTCTCTTCCCTTCACACTCCTGGGGGTATTGGCTCCGGATAGGCTTTCTCTCTCCTCCGGCTCACACTGGCTCGGTACAGATTCTGCGCTCCTTACACCCCACTTTGCCAGGACGTGTGATTCCTTCTTCTGCTCAGCTTAGCTCGGCCTGCTGCTGTCTCTCGGCCTGTGCCGGGATCCTCAGCCTGTTGCTGTCTGTGTCTGTTCTTGGTCTTTTCTGGTCGGCACCCCTGGCCTACTGACTCCTTCCTCCTCCCCCACCACTATTTCTACTGTCAAGTCACCTGCCTACATGTGTGCCCAACCCACTCCTCTAAATCCACCCCCTCGCTTTCCTAGAGTCTCCAATCTCAGGGCTGGATGCTGCCATCTACTGTACGTGGGTTGTGTGGGCTGTGAGGGTGTTGTTGTTCAACTGTCGTCCTACCTGCCTGGCTGCAGTTCCCTTTGTGGCCTCCTGGACGCAGGGGCGCCACACATACAATACATATGATATATGTAGGTTTTGTGGTCCCACTCCATGTGTTTTCATACTATAGAGAACAACAGTGAAGGTGGTGGGAAAGAGTATGAAATGGTGTGATGAAATGGCCAGAAGATCACTGATTGTGTGCGTAAAGAAAGAATGCTGGTACAGTTGTGGCCAAAAGTATTGACACTCCTGCAATTCTGTCAGATAATACTCAGTTTCTTCCTGAAAATGATTGCAATCACAAATTCTTTGGTATTATTATCTTCATTTAATTTGTCTTCAATGAGAAAACACAAAAGAGAATGAAGCAAAAAGAAAAACATTGATCATTTCACACAAAACTCCAAAAATGGGCCAGACAAAAGTATTGGCACCCTCAGCCTAATACTTGGTTGCAAAACCTTTAGCCAAAATAACTGCGATCAACCACTTCCAGTAACCATCAATGAGTTTCTTACAATGCTCTGCTGGAATTTTAGACCATTCTTCTTTGGCAAACTGCTCCAGGTCCCTGATATTTAAAGGGTGCCTTCTCCAAACTGCCATTTTAAGATCTCTCACAGGTGTTCTATGGGACTCATTGCTGGCCACCTTAGAAGTCTCCAGTGCTTTCTCGCAAACCATTTTTAGTGCTTTTTGAAGTGTGTTTTAGGTCATTGTTCTGCTGGAAAACCCATGACCTCTGAGGGAGACCCAGCTTTCTCACACTGGGCCCTACATTATGCTGCAAAATTTGTTGGTAGTCTTCAGACTTCATAACGCCATGCACACGGTCAAGCAGTCCAGTGCCAGAGGCAGCAAAGCAACCCCAAAACATCAGGGAACCTCCGCCATGTTTGACTGTAGGGACCGTGTTCTTTTTTTTGAATGCCTCTTTTTTTCTCCTGTAAACTCTATGTTGATGCCTTTGCCCAAAAAGCTTTACTTTTGTCTCTTCTGACCAGAGAACATTCTTCCAAAACATTTTAGACTTTCTCAGGAAAGTTTTGGCAAACTCCAGCCTGGCTTTTTTATGTCTCGGGGTAAGAAGTGGGGTCTTCCTGGGTCTCCTACCATACAGTCCCTTTTCATTCAGACGCCCACGGATAGTAAGGGTTGACTCTGTTGTACCCTCGGACTGCAGGGCAGCTTGAACTTGTTTGGATGTTAGTTGAGGTTCTTTATCCTCCATCCGCACAATCTTGCGTTGAACTCTCTTGTCAATTTTTCTTTTCCGCCCACATCTAGGGAGGTTAGCCACAGTGCCATGGGCTTTAAACTTCGTGATGACACTGCGCATGGTAGACACAGGAACATTCAGGTCTTTGGAGATGGACTTGTAGCCTTGAGATTGCTCAAGCTTCCTCACAATTTGGTTTCTCAAGTCCTTAGACAGTTCTTTGGTCTTCTTTCTTTTCTCCATGCTCAATGTGGTACACACAAGGACACAGGACAGAGGTTGAGTCAACTTTAATCCATGTCAACTGGCAGCAAGTGTGATTTAGTTATTGCCAACACCTGTTAGGTGCCACAGGTAAGATACAGGTGCTGTTAATTACACAAATTAGAGAAGCATCACATGATTTTTCTAACAGTGTCAATACTTTTGTCCACCCCCTTTTTTATGTTTGGTGTGGAATTATATCCAATTTGGCTTTAGGACAATTCTTTTTGTGTTTTTCCATTGAAGACAAATTAAATGAAGATAATAATACCAAAGAATTTGTGATTGCAATCATTTTCAGGAAGAAACTGAGTATTATCTGACAGAATTGCAGGGGTGTCAATACTTTTGGCCACAACTGTATGTCTGAATATGTATATGTTAAGACCTAGGGCAGATGTCCTCAACCTGTGGAACAGGATATGTGGCTCATGGCTGCCTTCTAGCTTGATGCATTAGCACCAGGTCTAGCAAACAGTTATGAAGAGCAGGTCTCCAGATGGTGAGTTATGTGTGTATTCCCCAGGAGTCAACTAACCATCCCCGCCGCCTGAGGCGAAGATCAGGTGGGGGGGATTATGGGTTATGGGTGGTGCTAGCAGTCTGGCGGCAGGGTTGATGAGTGGGGGTGGAGGGTGCTGGCAGTCCAGCAGCAGTACTGAAGAGCGGGGGGGGTGCTAGCAATCCAGCGGCAAGCCTCTTGTTGTGGAGGCAGGTGACGGCCAGCAGGCAGAAGAGAAGCCGCCGCTATGTGCAGGACACTGCCACCTGCAGCGCTGCCGCTCCCCTGCCTCCCTGCCGCCTGAGCAGAAGGCTCAACTTGTCCAATGGATGCTGCGGCACTGGTAATCCCATATAGAAGATCACATCTGAATAGGGTAAAGTAGGAACCCCTGGATCTTGGTATACTGCTTTAGTAATGTTTGTGGAAAAGATTTATTTAAGATTTAACTGAGGTCACCAGAGCGTTGACATTAGACAGTAATTAGAAGTATCTTCTAGAGTTGACCATTCACATTCAGTCAGCAGACAGCTGTCTCTTTAGACTTCCTCATACACATGAGTGTTCATGTGCTGTCAACAGGGAGAAAGGATAAAGTCTCTGCCAGACAAAATGACTGAAAGTTCAAATTCCAACAGCCCGATCCGACTTCGGCTTACATAGATGATGACTGGGGAGAATGGAAAGACATTAATACATGGGAGGTAGAAACCTGTCAACCACCTTCATCGGCACTGACCAGGGGTGGAGACAGACGACTCTAGTCTCTGACTATTATTCCTGGTTGGACTGGATCTTCAAAGTGTTTAAAAAAATAATACACTTAGCTGGAATCATGCAGCCGGACTGCGATTTATGCTGCCAGCAATTTAGGAATCATGAATCACCTGATAGGTTCCATTTAGAGAGGACCCTTCAGCAGGTCCAAGTTGGCCATTATTTGCTTGTATTATTGTCACAGGGACTGTGGAGAAAAGGGAAACAGGGGCACCTGATCTGCCCCAAAGCTACCAAGCCCTGAATTTTCCCTAACTCAAGGGTACTCCTGATGGTGGAGAGGCCTGAGTTTCCACCCTGACCCTGCTCCTGTAAAGCAATGAGCTGATTCTCACTCCCCCTCCCCTCCCCCCCAGAGCTGGGAAGTGAAAGAACCCACTGACAGCCTGTAGAGAACAAAACACAAGCTCACAGCACTGATCAGAGGCTGATCAGATGATTGCTAGGCCAACATCTTGTAAAAATAACAATATGTATTAGATCGGTAAACTTTTTTAGATCCATCTTTGACATGAGAAACAATGATGTTACTATACTGAACCAATCAGCACTTTAATATTACCCCAGGAGCTTATGTTACATTAATACGAAACATTTAAAAAAAACTTCACCGACCCCATTTGTGGAGCAGAAGAATTAACCTCAGCCCCAGCTCTGCTCCATTCTGCAGTCATTAGTGTTAATATGATCTCTTTTTAAAGCCGTTTTCCTTTGTTCGGTTATGGACGGATTTCTGCCTGTGGTTAAACCTTCAGCAATTGCGGAACAGTTCTTACCACTAATAGTTAGCAGTCGGGTTACAGTGTGAAAACAACTCAAGTCATTCTGTATTTCTTCCTCTATAAATACTACATCTTGGAGGTTACAGACCAGATGGAAAATACCTGCCAAGTTCAAGTCAAGGTTATCAGGAGTTTACAAGAAGGAGTCCATGGCATGAATGATGGTTTTGTTTAGATTATTATTATTGTAAGGGGCTTTTGGAGGATCTGTATATAGTAGTAGTAGCTTCAGGCAGGATTAGCTCTCCACAAAGGGAACTTGTAATCAGGTTTTCCATATGTAATTTATCCCCACTACATGATCATAATTTTTATTCACTGCCCCGGTAGCCCCCTATAGCACCCATGCTGCCCTGAATTAAATTTCCCTAGTCTGCATGATATAGTCACAATCAACACTCAACACCCCTCTGTGCCTTGTAATATTGTCCCTCAAGGACTCTGTCCGAACCTCACTATGTTTTAAAGCGTAACTGCCAATTAAATTTTTAATTAAATAATGTAGAGAAAGTGATTTTAATAAACTATCAATATACTTCATTAGAAAATTCTGGTTGAAAATTGTTCATAAACCTTCCACAAGGTGTCCCCACTACACTGTGTGTGAAGCAGACATATGTTCATTATCAGACATATCCATCTTCAAACTGAATACAGACATGTATCCATATAAGGGAAAGGGTGTGTGGTGGCCTACACTACTAACTGCAGCTGGTGAGGAAACAATGTATCAGATTACAACACAGTTGTTAAGCAATGTCAGAATGTCAGGATCACTGCAAACTCCTCTTTCCTTGCACAAGCTTCTGATCTGTCATCAGGCTCCAAACAGCTAAGTCAGAATCTCTGTTAACCCCTTCTCTGCTGTCACATTGCACTGTTTCCCATCAGCTGCCAGCCACACCCACACAGCCATAAAACGCAGTTTTTAAATAAGTACACAAAAATGTGAGAAAATAAGTCATATGGCACAAAAAAGCATTATCTTAGCTGCTATGTTACCCATCATTAACAACCAGTGCATTATTGTTTTTTTTCAATGAAGTGATATTTACACTTTTAAGGATATGAAATAAAGACAAAAGCATACATTCTGATGCTGAACTCAGTTTCCTGTTCCACAACATTGCCCCTCAGCCCCTGATTTTCATTGATGAGGTCTCTCACATTATGCCCAAAATTAATTAGTATCTCACACCGGCACAGTTTACAAGAAGACTGGCGCACGCGCGATTCACTCACAAAGTGATCTTCTGCGCATGTGCTATAGGTGACATCATCAACTTCATTTTAATGTAGAGGGACACTGCTTTCAGGTTCAGAGGAGGCAAACACAGTCAGAGATGAACAATTTGGGTATTTTTTAAGCTAACTGGGTCATTTTTGGCTGTAGAGATAAAAATGTGTAATATTGTGGAGGAATCATAACCCAATGACACACTCCCTATTAAGGAAATGAACGGTTTAATGAGATTTATTTGCAGAGAAAATCCAAGATAAAAACACAAAATGAGCATACACCCCACAATAAAGTAAATATGTAAATTGTGCTTGTACATTCAAATAACATAGGGCACTTGGTTAATATTGATGGATAAAAAAATGCAAAAGCCATCCCACTGCGCAAAGGTGTACACAGCACTAGTTTCCCATGCCATGAACTCAGTTGAATCTCATGCCGGATTGCTGCACCGCCATGTCCCGCAATCCGGCAGTGGGGGTCACCTGAGTTTACTCACTTAACCCTCTATGACTTAGTGAGTGATGTCACTAATCAGTTAGTGTGATCCCAGAGACTGCAGCGATAGGGCACTTGTTTCATCACTACAGTCTATGGATGTAGCAGAGCCGGGATTGTTTGCTTTGTGGGACCATCATTGTGGAATACCATTAGAGGGTATGTTTGGGGTTAATAAATGGAAAAATGAGGGTTGCTGTGTTTTATTTCAAATAATTGATTTTTCTGTGTGTTTGTGTTTTTTAACTATTTACTCACAGGATTGATAATGGGCATGTCTCATAGAAGCCTGAACAGTATCAATCTGTGGCTTAATGACAAGCAGCCCATACTCAGCTGTCATTAACCCCTTTTAACACCACAATGCCACCACACCAAGGCATTGCGTAGAGCTGGGTAAAGCGTCAGGAATTGGTGCTTCTAATGAATGTGCCAATTTCTGGGGTGGCTGCGGGCTGATATAACTATGGGCCTCACCACGCTGAAAACATCAGCCCCCAACTGCCTGTTTTTTTACCTTGGCTGGCAATCAAGAATACGGCAAGACCCACACATTTTTTTATTCTTATTTATTTAAAAATATAAAAAAAAATATAGTGGGCTCCATTGTATTTTTGATTGCCAGCCAAGTTTAAGCCAGGCAGCTGGGGGTGGCAGCCCATGGCTGGCTGCTTTATCAGCGCTCATAATCAAAAATATAATGAAGCCCTACGTAAATGTTGTTTAAATATTTAATTATTTTTACACTCCTGTCTTGGCAGGTTTGTTGCTAATGGCAACCAATCACAGATGTTGGCACAACGGGTGAGGGCAGCAACAGCCAATCACAGATGCTGTCACTGAGAGTGGGCTTTTGGCTGATAGAGGCAGACTACAGTGAATAATTAGGAAGTTAATGAACGGCCTGGAAGTACGAGCATGCGGACCCCGGTAAGTAGGATGCTGATTATATTGTTTTGCTCATTTTTACAGCGCCCCTAGCCAAACCAAAACTCTAACATGGACTTATCATGGAAGTCCGTATTTGGGGTCTGTGCCTGAATACTAGGTGCTTGGTACCGACCACCAACTTTACAGTTTGGGTTCGCCTATCACTATTCACACACAAAAACCTGATTAAAACAACAGTTCATTTTCTGATGACGGCTCCCATTTTAATAATTGCCTTTATCATATAATGATACTAATGAAGGACATCTACTTAGAAGAAAATAATGTATTGGTTCCAGTTCAATGTACATACAAGTCCTCACACTGTCCAAACGGTATTTAGTTTTTGCATTTCTCATATAATGATAATTGTGGAGCAACTTTTCTTAGAACATGTTGCAGTTTCATTTAGGGTATGTTCACATTGCACTTTTTTGCCGTATTTGGAGAAACTTTGCTCCTCAAAATGCCAGATAAAAGCGCTCCCACAATACACAAAAGAATAGTTTTAGTCATTTTTCTTTGCAAAAATGCTTTTTTATATATATATGCACAGACTAAGTGTGTTTTAAACACTTCAGGCTTTCAAAAATGCCAAGTATTTAAAAAAAAGTGCAAAGTCCATTTTAAGGAATTTTTCATTATTAAGATGTTCCATAATTCAATGCCAATGTCAGTGATAAGAAAACAAAACACCAGGAAGATGCCTCAGCATCTTCTGGAGCATTTCATAAACATTTTTGCCTAAAAAAATGCTAGCGTGTTATTCATTGTTTAATTGGATTTAAAAAAAATATTCTAGAAACACCAATAAAAGATGCCACCCAAAAAATGCTGAAGGAAAGATATCAATCTATTGCTGTTAATGTACATATGGATCTCCTAAATGAACAGGAATTGTCAATCTAGAGTAGCCACAGTGGTCAGTGTTAAAATTGCAAGAGTTTAATTATTTTTATATATATATATATGTATATATATATATATATATATGTATATATACATATATATATACTGTATATTGTAAGATGTGTAAGATGGCGACTGGCTATATTGTGAATGGCCGTTATGCATCACAGAGGTGGATTATGTAAACCTGAGATGTCTACTCTGGGACCTTTAGTGTCACTAGTATTGTTAAGGCATGAAAAGGCCAGGTTATAAATAAATAATAAATAAGTAAAGTTTTATTTATATAGAGCCAACATATTCCGCAGCACTTTACAAGTCTCAGTGTGGAGAGAGGAAACTATTGAGCGGTAGCTGAGAGTGCATGTGGGTGTGTTGAATATGATTCATGCTTAGATGAGCTGAGGGGCGTGCCTGGGCTGGTTTCTCCCCATCGCTCGGCCATAAATGGGTCCGCTCACATCTACCTGAGGTCGCTGATTCAGTTCACTTCTGGACTGTGACCTGTTGTGAGCAGATACTGATCCGAAGCTGCTGCTTTCCTCTCCATTGGAAGTTGCTGGGTTCCGTGGTCTGTGGGTGGAGGTAGGGGCTTATGCCTAGGGCTTCTCAGGAGTTAGGGACTTAGGCTAGTGGCTCAGACCGCCTCACCTTTAGAGGTACCTCCGAGATCAGGGTGAGCCAAGGACCCCAGTATCAGGGCCAGAGTAGCTCCCCTGACCCCCTACATCCAGCTTCTTGCTGCCCTGGCCTCCGAAGCATGACAATCAGTAATTTAGTGTCTTATGTTATTTACATGTACTATTGCTATTTACTTAGTTACCTACTGCAAGGTATTTGCTGGTTTTGTTTTTGTCTTAGGTTGTTCTTGTTAAATGACCCAAGCGTTACAACAGTGCTGTGAAAATATGTTTGGCTCCTTCCAGATTTTTTACTCTTTTACATCTTTGTTAGGCTACTTTCACATTACGATTTTGAAGGGAGCCGATGCTGTCCGATAAATTCGGACAGCATCGGCTCCCTTCTGATGCCTGGAATCGGATGCCAAATAGGCATCCGATTCCGGTATTAAATCGTAGCCTCCGGGCTGAAAAAAAGAAAAAAAACAAGTTTATGCTCACCTCCCCCGAGCCCCAGCCGTCTCCCGCCGTCTTCCTGCAGGCTCCCGGTGTCTGCAGAGGTCTTCTTCATGTGTACAGGACCTGCGGTGATGTCACAGTCACGTGACAGCAGGTTACACCATGGTAAGCATGGTTACACTGGGAGCCTGCAGGAAGACGGCGGGAGATGGCGGGGGCTCGGGGGGAGGTGAGCATAAACTTTTTTTTTTTAACCCCTGCCTTCCAGTTAGGAGCAGTTTTACTATACTGAGCATGCTCAGTACAGTAAAATCGGTCCGAGGAGACATCAGATGTTTCCTCGGACCCTGCTCCATAGGGCCCCATGCTAAATTGATCGGACCAAATCGGATGTGCACTAAATGCCATCCGATTTGGTCCGATCCGGTTTTGTCCGATTTTATTTTCGGTGCAAAAATCGGAGCATGCTCCGATTTTTGCACCGATAAAAAAATCGGACAGAATCGGATCGGACCAAATCGGATGGCATTTAGTGCACATCCGATTCGGTCCGATGCCCATAGGGCTGCATGGGGCCCAAAATCGGTCCGATTTTTATCGGACAGCATCAGATTTTAAAAAATACGTAGTGTGAAACCAGCCTTAAACTTAAATGTTTCAGACATGAAACAAATTTATATATTAGTCAAATAATTTATTTAAGACAAGTAAACACAAAATGCAGTTTATAAATGAAGGTCTTTGTTACTAAGGGAAAAAGAAATCCAAACCTACAGGACCCTGTGTGAAAAAGTGATTGCCCCTAAACCTAATAACTGGTTGGGCCCTCAGCGCCAACAACTGTAATCAAGCATTTATGATAACTGGGAATTAGTCTTTTACAACTCTCTGGAGGTATTTTGGCCCCTTGTCTTCGCAGAATAGTTGTAATTCAATCACATTATAAGGTTTCCAAGAATAAACCGCCTTTTTAAGGTTGTGTCACATCAAGTGTTCCAGGCCCTGGAGCAGCACAATAGCCCCAGATCTTAACACTACCACCACCATATTTTACTGTTGGTATGATGTTAATTTTGTGAAATGCTGTTAATTCTACGCCAGATTTAATGGGACATTCACCTTCAAAAAATTTCAACTTTTGTCTCATCATTCCACAGAGTATTCTTCTAAAAGTCTTGGGGATCATCAAGATGTTTTCTGGCAAAACTGAAACAAGAGTTTATATTCTTTTTGCTCAGCAGTAGTTTTTGTATTGGAACCATGCAGGCCATTTTTGTCTAGTCTCTTTCTTATGGTGGAGTCATGAACACTGACCTTAATTGAGGCAAGTGAGGCCTGCAGTTCTTTGCAGGTTGTTGTGAAGTCTTTTGTGATCTCTTGCATGTGTTGTCGCTGCGCTCTTAAGGTACCGTCACACGCGGCAATTTTGCAAGCAATTTCACTGGCAATTTGCTGGTTGCAGTGAAATCATGGATACATGGTTGTGTTTTGTTGCCGTGTAGAAATGGAACAATGTGTCCATGATTTCACTGCAACCAGCAAATTGCCAGTGAAATTGCTTGCAAAATTGCCGCGTGTGACGGTACCTTTAGGGTAATATTGATTGGCTAGCCACTCCTGAGAAGGTCCTACTTAAGTGATTTCTTAATTGAGAACAGATGTGGCCTAATCAGGCCTGAGTGTGGTTAGGGAAATTGAACTCGGCTTCCCAAAGATGTGATAAACCACAGTTAATTTAAGGCCACTTCACACACACAGATATCTGAGTCCAATATCTGAACAGATCTCTGGTTGCAGTGAACTCATGGATACATTGCTCCATTTTGTGGCTGTGTACAACATGGAGCAATGTATCCATGATTTCACTGCAACCAGAGATCTGTTCAGATATTGGACTCAGATATCTGTGTGTGTGAAGTGGCCTTTATATTTGGGGAGAAGGTTATCAATCCCTTTTTCACACAGGGCTCTTAAGGTTTGGATTTCTTTTTCACTTAATAATAAAATCATTCATTTATAAACTGCATTTGCGTTTACTTGTGTTATCTTTGTCTAGTAGTTAAATTTGTTTGGTGATCTGAAACATTTAAATGTGACAAACATGTAAAAGAATAAGAAATCAGGAAGGGGCAATCAATTTTTCACACCACTGTATGTATTTAACACAAAAACCTGCTTAAAACTATAGGTCATTGTCTGATGAAGCATTCCTTTTAAGCAAACATCTTACGGAATCTTCCAAAATTTACATCTGAATAAAGTTCAAGAATTCACTTTACAAGAAATTATTTTACCCATGATCTTCCTGCTTGATTCAATAATACTCTGTTCCATGATTCTGACCTAACGTAATAAGATTAGTCTAGCCTTCCTTGGGTATAAATGATAATTGCTTTGGAGAAATATATGTAAGATTTGCAAAATGGAAGTGAACTCGTAATTCTTGAAGGTTCTTTATTTCATAGCTGATCTATGAAATATTCCAAGAGAGCAAAAACGTTCCAACATATACTAAGTTATTAGCAGACAATGAGGAGATGTAAGTCCTTAGAACGCGATGTTCCATCCCACGGATCAACCTAAATCCATAAACAAGTTAACAAGGCGATGAATTACTTTTCACACTCCGGCTGTAGGGTCAAAGCCGGGATTCTGCTAGATAACCCAAATGAAAAATGGCAATTCTGGCACGTCGTCAGCTCCTTCTATGTTATTTCAAAATATGTATAACGAATCCTTGTCTTGGGTTGGAAAATTCAGAGGAACATCATGGAAAAGAAAACCAATGTTTCATGGCCAAAGTCTCTGGCTTCATTTTAGATACGAGTGAATGTCTATAAGGGAAGACGTGAGGGTTACGAAATGTTTTTGTTTTGGGTTAAGTGATTATAACTCACCACCAATTTGAGTAATGAAGCTCCAGCAACATTCCAGTCTTCTATTTTTATATGCTTTCCAAAAAACCTATAATTGTAGATTTATTAGATCCTTTTCTGTAAAAAAAAAAAAAAAAAAGTGGGGGGGGTTGGGAGATGTGCCCATTCTTCCTTTTCCGTGAATCTTGCAAAGGGCTCCAATTTCTCATCATATAAATTCAATACAGTATTGTGAAATGCTCACAAAGCTCTCGCCATGGGCAATTCACAACCACAATCAATGGATGGCTCCAAAGAGACACATATAGCATAAATATATGCTGAATAGTGATGAGCGGACCTGTGGAAGTTTAGGTTCTGGGGTTCAGTCGGACTTTAGTTGTAGTTCTATTCTGGACCCAAACTTGACCCGAACCTCATTTTAAGTCACAGATTGGGCATTTCAGCTCTCCAGCCATAAACTTGTATACACCCAGCCCGATAACGCTGATTTTGCCCCCAGTGTGGTGGTTCAAACAGTGCAAGCGGCTCGCACTGGGTGATGCACCGATTCTACCGGCGATGCTCGCTCCAGTGGTTTGGACACATAAAGTACCCAAACTCTGAACCCAAATGTTGATTTTTTTTTTAGGTAAATTCTGTGTTCGGTTTGTCATCATAGTAACATAGTTTTTAAGGTTGAAGGAAGACTTTAAGTCCATCTAGTTCAACCCATAGCCTAACATGTTGATCCAGAGGAAGGCAAAAAAAAAACCCATGTGGCAACACTAAGCTCCACATTGGGGGAAAAAATTCCTTCCTGACTCCAGATACAGCAATCAGACTAATTTCCTGGATCAACGCCCTATCAAAGAATCTATCTAATGCTGAGAAAGCACCACAAATATATATTTCTTTATAGTTGGTCATTTATTTCAAAGTTGCGATTCGAGATGAGCAAATAAATTTGAGTGGAATGGAATTCTACTAAAATGGTACAAAAATTCACGTTTGCCAAAATACAACTTTTTTCATTTTTTACTTCTGTGAGGATTCAGTAAAATAGCCTGAAGACAATTTTCAAGTTCTAAAGGGCCATCAAAAGGTTCAAAAATTTTTGAAAAAAATTCTTATATTCCCATCATCTCTCAAGCCCCTTTGCTAATCATCACCACTCGTCCGGTCTTCGCCACATCTTCCAATCACCACGGCTTTTGTTGGAATCTCAGGTCTCTCACGCTAAGTACTTCCAGTTTTCATGGTTCTTTGCATGTTCATGACCTTCTAAATGCTAATGAGGAACCCTGGCAAGCCCCATAAAAGCTGGAGGGTTGAGCCCAGGGTTAAATGCCCTAGGCTGCCAGCATGAGTGTTGGGTATCAGAAGATGTAGCAAAAACTGAACAGATGGCAGTGAGTAACAAAGTGGCTGGAGAGATGAGGCAAGTATAGGGATTTTTTAAAATATTTTTATATATTTATCATGGTTTGGTGTCTGACCTGACCACAGAGCATAATAAGAGACATTAAATTTCCCGAGAATAGCATTTCTGAAAATCAAATTTCCCATAATAAATGCTCAAACAGGGAAGCTTGAATTTTGCCTGATCCGCTCATCTCATTGCTACTATCTTGCTTTAGATTATACATATCTCAAATTCACTAAGATAACAAGGAAATGTTTTTGGTAGACACCATCTTTAGATATTGGAGGTGTGCTTAGGCTTGAACCATTAATGCTTTCTTCTATAAGATTCATACAGATGCCTTGACCCAAATCTCCACTCATATTTAATTAACACCTTCCCGACCCATGACGTAGGAGGACTTCATGGGCCGGTTACCGGGGTTTGATGTGAGCTCTGCCGTGGAGCTCACATCATTTCCCCAACATCTCAGCTGACCTCATCAGCTGAGATGTCAGGCTTTCAACACTGATAGGATCCAGTATTCGATCGGTGCCGTTAACCCCTTGGATCCCACCATCAATCACTAACAATGGGATCCAAAGGTGCCGAGGCGGGGAACGTGCTGTTCCCCACCTGCACCGGAGACACCGCTATAAGATTGCGGGATCCCCGGTGCTCACGTAACAAACTGGGGTCCTGGCTTGACCCCGGAAGCTGTCATGGAGCACTTCCGGTGAGTGGTTGGCAAGCGCTGCCAACCACGCACAGTTCGCATTGTGACTGATTCCGATGTGCTGCAGATTCCATTGTGCCAGGACAGCGGATAAGAGCACCCTCTGACCTCCATGTCTCCACACTGGGCAACAATCCCCCTGCCCAGTGAAGACCGGCCCTGCTGCTGGAGGCATGAAAGCTAGACTCACCTTTGGTGAGGAACATGTAGTGTACGTTTAATTCATTTGAGTCTAAGGCCACGTGCACACGTTCAGTATTTGATGAGTTTTTTACCTCAGGATTTGTAGACAAAACCAGGAGTGGAACAATCAGAGGAAAAGTGTAATAGAAACACCTGCACCACTTCAGTATTTAATTATCCACTCCTGGTTTTGGCTACATAATCTGAGGTAAAAAACTCATCAAATATTCAGCGTGTGCACGTGGCTTAATGGGAAAATTGTGTCAACAAACTGGGGCAAGACTGAACCCAAGGTGTGTAAAGAAGTCAGTGAAGGGTGATGGAGGAAGTGTCATGGTTTGGGGAAAGTTTTCTGCTGCAGGGGTTGGACCTCTCAAACAGCTACATGGCAGAGTGAATACAGGTGTGTATCAGAATCTTCTTCAACAACACGTGGTTCCTTACTTGAGTTCAGCCTTCAATCAGCAGCAATATCCTTGCAGAACAATGTCCCCTGTGACACAGCAAAACGGGTAAAGCAGTCCCTGGAAACAGGAAACATTGAAACGATGAAATGCCTTCAACTTCCCCCCCCCCCACACTCAGAGTCCTGATCAAAACCCAATAGAAAACCACCGGTGTGACAAAGTTATGGCCAAGAAACCCACAAGAGTCACAGAACTGATGAAGGGTGGATCAAAATCCCCCCCAGAGCAGCTTGGGAGACTAGTGATGTCCTGACGCCAAAGATGTTCTGAAGCCATTGACAGCGTAGGCCTGTACAAAGCAAAGGTCTGTACTAGTGATGGGCGAATCCTAAATTACTCGGAATCGCTTGACTCTAGCGAGTCCGAGCCCAGGACTCGCTACTCGTTGCGAGTCTAGCGAGTCCAATGTTAATGAATGGGGAAGCGAGTAATAGCGAGTAGTGTGAGATTTACAAATCGCAGATGTGTCTCGGAAGCTTCAGCCTGAAGCAATCCTAGTTTTGCTATTTATTTGCATTGGACTAGTTTACTTTGCAACTGTAATCGCTGGGAAACTCGCACAGATAAGAGTCCTGTCTTCTTTGTGTGCTGGCTCCAGGGTCCTAGAGCCTGCCTGCTGCCTGATGTAGCAGAGCTGAGATTGTTCTCAGTCTGCTCATTCCCTGTGTACAGACATGAATGTCTGTGCACAGAGATGATGTAGCAGAGCTGAGATTGTTCTCAGTCTGCTCATTCCCTGTGCATATACATCTATATCTATGCACAGGGATGAGCAGAGAGGACATCGCGTTTTGGACTGCGTCGGACGGAAGAGGATTTTTTTAATTAAAGATGGAGTCTCTAATGGCTTTTTTTTTATTTCTAATAAAAAATTTCTTTGTGTTGTGTTTTTTTTAAAAACAATTTAATAGAAATTCATGGCGGTCATGTCTAATATTGGCGTGACGCCATAAATTTCGGGCTTAGGCCAGCTGATAATACAAAGCTGGCCCTAACCTCTATTACCAGCGTGCCACCGCCACCAGGGCGCTGGAAGAGCGGGTTCAGCGCCAGAGGATGGCGCTTCAATGAACGCGCATCTTCTGGGCGGCTGCGGGCTGCAATTTGCAGCGGGGGGTGCCCAGAAAGCTTGGGCATCCCTGCGCTGCGGATTCCAGCCCCAGCTGCTTAGCTGTACCTGGCTAGACATAGAAATTGCGCGGAGCCCCACGCATTTTTTTGACTCCGACTCCGAGACGACTCCGAGACGACTCGACTCCGACTCGACTTTGAGACGACTCCGAGACGACTCCGACTCGACTCCGACTCCGAGACGACTCCGACTCCGAGACGACTCCGACTCCGAAACGACTCCGACTCGACTCCGACTCCGAGACGACTCGAGACGACTCCGACTCCGAGACGACTCCGACTCCGAGACGACTCCGACTCCGACTCGACTCCGAGACGACTCCGACTCCGAGACGACTCCGACTCCGACTCGACTCCGAGACGACTCCGACTCCGAGACGACTCCGACTCCGAGACGACTCCGACTCCGAGACGACTCCAACTCCGAGACAACTCCGACTCCGAGACGACTCCGACTCGACTCCGAGACGACTCCGACTCCGAGACGACTCCGACTCCGAGACGACTCCGACTCCGAGACGACTCCGAGGCGACTCCGACTCTGAGGCGACTCCGACTCTGAGACTCCGACTCTGAGGAGACTCCGACTCCGAGACGACTCCGACTCCGACTCCGACTCGACTCCGAGACGACTCCGACTCCGAGACGACTCCGACTCCGAGACGACTCCAACTCCGAGACAACTCCGACTCCGAGACGACTCCGACTCGACTCTGAGACGACTCCGACTCCGAGACGACTCCGACTCCGAGACGACTCCGACTCCGAGGCGACTCCGACTCTGAGGCGACTCCGACTCTGAGACTCCGACTCTGAGGAGACTCCGACTCTGAGGAGACTCCGACTCTGAGACGACTCCGACTCCGAGGTGACTCCGAGTCCGAGGCGACTCCGACTCTGAGGCGACTCCGACTCTGAGGCGACTCCGACTCTGAGGCGACTCCGACTCTGAGACTCCGACTCTGAGACTCTGACTCTGACTCTGAGACTCTGACTCTGAGACTCTGACTCTGAAATTCATTAAATAATAAAAAAAATGCATGGGGCTCCGCGCAATTTCTATGTCTAGCCAGGTACAGCTAAGCAGCTGGGGCTGGAATCCACAGCGTAGGGATGCCCAAGCTTTCTGGGCACCCCCCGCTGCAAATTGCAGCCCGCAGCCGCCCCAGAAGATGGCGCGTTCATTGAAGCGCCATCCTCTGGCGCTGAACCCCGCTCTTCCAGCGGCCCTGGTGGCAGTGGCACGCTGGGTAATAAAGGGGTTAATACCAGCTTTGTTATACAAGCTGGTATTAAGCCCGAGATTCTTAATGTCAGGCCACGTTTGACCCAGCCACTAAGAATCTCCAATAAAGGGTTAAAAAAACACAACACAGAGAAAAATTTTTATTTGAAATAAAAAAAAAAAGCCATTAGGGACTTCATCTTTAATTAAAAAAATCCTCTTCTGTCCGACGTAGTCCAAAACGCGATGTCCTCTCTGCTACATCCCCTGTGCATAAATATAGATGTCTATGCACAGGGAATGAGCAGACTGAGAACAATCTCAGCACTGCTACATCATGTCTGTGAGCAGGCAGGTTCTAGGACCCTGGAGCTGCACAGAGAAGACAGCTGGACTCGGCTCGCAATGTAACAGCAGTTATCTGCGAGTTTCCCTGCTATCACTGGCACAGTAGCCGAGTCTAATGCAAACAATGGCAATCCTAGTTTTGTCAGCGTTTCTGACAAAACTAGGATTGATATTGATTTGCATTGGACTCGTGCGAGTAATCACTGGGAAACTCGCAGAGTACCGAGTCCTGCGAGTCCCTTACTACTCGCCGAGTAACGAGTCCTAGCGAGTAGATTCGCCCATCCCTAGTCTGTACAAAGCAAAGGCCTGTACAAAGCAAAGACCTGTACATTTCCTACTGATTAGTGACTGTTGTAACCTTCACAATATTTCATTTTAATCTTGCTCTGTCTACAGTCACTGCTGTTCTCTAATTATGATCATCATGTTTCGTGTAAAATAAAGATTTCAAGTTCATAAACTTTGGTTATTTTGGAAAACCCTATTCTAGTGGCTGGTGCACCCCGTACACAAAAAACGCCAAATGTTCATCAATGGGGATTACATTCTGTTTGAAAAAATCAAGTGATCATAAAGTGTTCTCTGATTTTGATCGCCAGTGTATATATGTGGACATAAACACATCTATAGATATTACATCAAATTCAAGAATATTAAAAATATAGATGTATATTAAAAATTATCATAAAATAAAATAATTATAATTTCAGGATATTAAGATAATTCAAAAACAAATGATTTTTCTCTGCCCTATCCATCCTCTTTTTTAATGCCTATTTCCACATACTTTCTTGTATGATCATTTTATATATACTTTTTTTTTTTTTTTTTTACTTTTTTTTAATCCTTATGGGTCACAATATATTGCATAGCTGTAAACTCTACACTTGCTCAACTAAATCATTACACCAGTCACCAGGTTTTTGCAACCTAATCTGAGAATAGCATAATATAGGAGCCAAGATCCTGATTCCAGCGATGTATCACTTACTGGGCTGCTCAGTGTAGTTTTGATAAAACCACTGTTTAATCAGCTGGAGATTATCATTAGCAGTCTACTTGGCCTGCTGCCAGGTAGTCTGGCATATTCACAGACTGCTAAATCTGCAACAGAGAAAACACTAATTTTAACAAAATGACAGCAAGCAGCTCAGTAAATGATACATCACTGGAATCAGGGTCTCTATTTCTATATTGTGCTGCTCTCAAATGGGATGGCAAAAACCTGGTGACAGGTTCCCTTTAAGTCCATTAGGATACAAAGTTTGAAGTCTACACATCTACTAAAGGGCCCGTTACACGCTTCAATGTCTCAACGATCTGACCAACAATCCAACTTGACCTGGATCGCTTGAACAACGTAGTTCAATGATCGCTAGTGAGGTGTCACATGTACAGATATCGAGAACGATGCAGCAACGATTCAGCGATAAGTGAACGATACTTGCGGTCGTTTGGTTGCCTACGTCCTTCAGATCTGAATAGGCAAAGTTGTAAACGAGATCGTTATTAAGGTGTCACACACAGCGATGCTGCAGATCGAACGGATGATCAACGACTGATTTATGGTCCAGTTCATAAACCTGCGATCAACAATCAGCCGACTTATAGGTGGTCGTATCTACGCGTCACATGCAACGACGTCGTTACGAAGCCATTGCCCCGCCCCAAAAGCCGTGACGTTCCAACAATATCGTTACCGATATCGTAGCGTGTAACGGGCCCTTTAGAGTCCTTGGGACACTTTCAGCTTTGCATCGAACCTTCAAAGGCATTCTTTGAGCTAATATGTAAATTGTCTTCTTGGACATTACATATTACTTGGTTATGTTGCTCATCCTTTTGTTGTCTTACTATAATTTAACACTGATTATTATTAATGTTTTCAATGAACGTAATCGAGTTTTTCCCTTCTAAGTATTCCCATAGAAAAAAAAAGTTGCCTAATACCCTCTAGGGGAATCCATAAGTCACTGTTTTCCAGGGGTCTTTAATCAGCTGGAATTTATGAAATATATTTATAAATTCTAATAGCCCCCCTTGTAAAAACAATCGCGAGTTCAGCTGCAGGAAGAGGTCATTATCTTTGACATAGCCTATCAGCGGCTGACATCATAATCGTGAACCCAAAGCATCTCCCGTTCCCCCGACCCCATGAAACTCACAGGAGAAGATAATTACCTTAAGAAATTCACATGGAAATTCGATTCCGGCTAAAAGAGTCTCAGGTGGATTTAGGACGTTTGTTCTAGATAAAGTAGATCTGTATTTGTAATTGACTTAATTCTTCAGTGACGGTATGCCGAACACAACACGCAAGTGGGAAGAAGGAAGACGAAGATCAGGAGCAGGAGACTGAAATTTGTCATTTGTTCTACAGACTAGGATGAAGAAAGGATAAGCAGACTATAATGGTGTACCTTGTTAGCTGCGGTAATAATGTCTGGTATCAGATATATGGCGCGGTAGCAATTACTCAACAGAAGTTTCCAACATGGAAGGAGCTTAGTATTCTAAGGAACACTACAAGTTAGAGAGTAACAAAAAACTGGACCCAAATATAGTTGTAACATGATATAACACAATGACAAAGCCTTTCCAGGTGATACGCATCGGGCCGCGCCGGTGACCCACACATCAGGGGACCATTCCTGTCCCCAGCTGGAATCTTATAGGTGATATAAGGTTTGGGTGGCCAGGGCATTGATTATACTAAGGACATCACGTTCTTTTTGTCCCGTACACCACTACTTACTAAATAAAATTGTGTGTTCACTGCATTACAGTGTGCGCCCCCTTTATACAGTAATTCTTTTCTCCCTTTAATAAGTTTGTTCCTTTCTACTGTGGTCGCAGCACCTGTGCTTTTACTGAGCTGTTGCACCGTGTTTTCTCTCTCTAGCTGAAGACTTCATATTCTCACATTTTACATACACAATATACTTTAAGAAAAGTGTGGAATCCCTTTCTCTCTGTCTCTATCAAAGGGTCAAAGTAGATGAAGTTGTTTTAAGAAAATCAGTTCATAACAAATCATAATCATTCCGAATTTCTCAAAAAATTAAAATTCAGATTCACCCAAGACCATATTTTACAGTATTCTATTCACATTAATTCAAAAAACTACCAACTGTTTGCCATATTGTTGGATTCTGTTGAGGGTCAGGAAGAAGTTAGAAAATGGAAAAAGACTATACTTGTAGACTGTGAGTCCTCGTGGGCAGGGTCCTCTCTCCTCACCTACTGTATCTTCACCCTTCTCTTGTAGACTGTGAGCCCTTGCGGGCAGGGTCCTCTCTCCTCGTCTACTGTATGCTCAACCATCCCTTGTAGACTGTGAGCTCTTGAGGGCAGAGTGGGCAGAGTCCTCTCTCCTCACCCACTGTTTCCTCACCCATCCCTTGTAGACTGTGAGACCTCGTGGGCAGGCCCTCTTCCCTAACCTACTGTATCCTCACCCATTTCTTGAAGACTGTGAGCTCTCGTGGGCAGGGTCCTCTCTCCTCACCTACTGTATCCTCACCCATACCTTGTAGACTGTGATCCCTCATGGGCAGGGTCCTCTCCCCTCACCTACTGTATTTGTGGCGCCCCTATGGCAAGGCGCCAAAGACAGCAAGAAGATGGAAGCAGGGGACCCTGCGACCGTGACAGGAGGGCACCTCTTAGGATAGGGGTGACCCACACAGAGAAGGGGACACTCCAGGACTGGTCGGAGCCGGCTGGAGAGTCCAGGTCACCACCGGTACACCGGAACCGAGACGGTTAGTTAACGGTCTATCATTAACCGCAGACCGGCAGGCTGTGGGCCCGGCATAAGGGAGCCACAGCACCCATCAAGCAGTCCAACATCAGTCTCGGATTTGGGTTCACAACGCCTTAGAAGTACAGAAACTTTAGGCAACAGACCCCAAGGACTAGAGACTAGACTCACGAGTGGGAGTACAGAAGTCCATAAGGGCAAAGAAGGGAAAAGGACCAGAAGCGCCATTTGAAAGACACCTCTGACAGACTCTGGAAAAGCCTCCAAAATCTACGGCTACAGCCCTCGGTTAACCCAGACTGTACCATGTACCGATTTCATCTGGTGCAAGTAAAGAACTGTTTGAGCTGAATTGGTGTCTGTTCTCCTTTCATCCGTCACCCGGAGGGCCTCTATAGCATCACAGAGGTGAGGACTACTACTCCCATCTTCGACCCCGCTGCCCTGAGGTAAAGCTCCGCCTGTGGGGAGCTGTACTACCAAAGCTGCATTTCCGTCACCTCACCCGCAGGCCGCAGCGCTGGTAACCCTATTACCAGGTACCACAGGTGGCGTCACGTTACAATTCCATCATCATCACCCCCACTCGCCATTGAGGGTCCAGGGCAAGGAACCGGGAACCGACCAGCTGTGACCCCCACTGAAGTAACCACCTGTCCCGATATCCGAGTACCCCCTACCCCGTCGACTGACTCATTTCTGGCATCATGAAAAGGATCCCGTGCCCGGTAAAATGGGGTACTGTGTGCTTAAATTGGACTTTATTGCCTGTTTTGTGAACTGTAAAATGGGGCCGCCATTACTGCGCCACAGAGCTGGAAGAGCGTCGCGGCTAGAAATAAGCGCGAAGATAAGTCCCGTCCCTTTGCTCTGACGAGGATTGACGAAGTGCAGTGGCTGGTTCCGGAAAGACCCAAGGGCTGATTGACTGAATTTTTCCAATTAAGCGAGTCTGAATATGTAAAAGACTATGACCTAGCCCAGGGGCGTGCCTCAGCTCCTTAATGCAATAGGGCCATGCAAGAGGCGCCAAATTGTCTCCTCGCCCCCCTTGCCATCAAACAACCAAGGGGGCGGGTCAAAAACCAGACCGCCCCAACTCGGGACTATAAAAAGAAAACAGGGTGCGGCCGGCGGCCAGAATGAGAGACATTGACAATTACCAGCGAATCAACTTTAACAAAGAAAGGCGGCACTCACCAGGACTTTTCTGTGCTTTATTCAGTACTCGTGAATTCACAAGGTGCAGGGAGGGAGCAGGGGCTGGGATGACGACGGCACCGTTTCGCGCAGTGTGCGCTTCAACGGGTCATGACCCGTTGAAGCGCACACTGCGCGAAACGGTGCCGTCGTCATCCCAGCCCCTGCTCCCTCCCTGCACCTTGTGAATTCACGAGTACTGAATAAAGCACAGAAAAGTCCTGGTGAGTGCCGCCTTTCTTTGTTAAAGTTGATTCGTATGTGGTCTTTGGACAGGCACCACAGGCTTCCACACCGTGTACTCCCTGGCTGTCCAGCCGTATAACCTGCAGCATTGGTGCCCCTCCTTCTATTGATGTGATTTGATTGACAATTACCAGACCTATTACCCAAGTGCGGCCTAGTTAAGATGGAAGCCCCAAAGATCTCCGACCTGCTCAGGGAAGTCGATGAGAAAGTGAGAGCTGACTATGCTACCCCGGGATGGCCTACCCTAGAAACTGAGAGTGAGGTCGCTGAGTTCTGGGGAACGGCATTGCGAGAACTATGAACCCGACTACAGGAGACCGTGGAATGTACCGTACGGCATTGGAGTGCAGAGATTATCCTAAAGCTGAGCCGCAGAGAGGAACGACAATGAAGGCAGGAGCTAGATCCGGCACCGATGGTATCGGTAGAGCCAGAAGCCGAGCACCTGGTAGCTGGTGAAGACTAAGCCCCCACAGAACCGGATTCCTCCACCAGAGAGGTTGATCCATCTGAGGCCAGCATTTCACCATCCAGCCCGAAGAACCGCGAGTTCGATGCCGACGGGGATGAGGAGAATAATGAGCCGTAAGACGTGATCCGGTTCTCCGAGGAGCTCGACTTTGTTGTGGAGGAGGTTAAGGAAGGATCCAACCACCAGACAAGTTCCAGGGAGCAGCTGGCAATGCAGAGACGTCTGGGCCCTGCAAGCTATAGTGGGCCGATCACCTGGAGCAACAACAAGAACGGGTCGGTATGGGAATGCGGCGATATGGAAGCCGTCCTTCAACCCCGACTCCGTACTCCTAACAACCCATTGGGAGGCAACAGTTCAACCAGGATTATGAAGCTGAGCGGCAGAGGCAACGGAAAGCATGGTGGGCAAACGAGATAGAGACCCGCCAGGCCCGCGCCTTTGCCAACACCCAGCCCCCACTGCCCGTGGAACAGCGGAAGAAAGATCCGAATCAGTAAGCGTTAATGGTTAAAATGATCCCGGTTTCGTGTATAATGTTAATAGTTAATTGTGTATTTCCCTGATTATTTTGCAAAGACTCACATAGACTTAAATGTGAACTTTTGTTTTTAAAGCCTGATTGAACTTTTAAAATCAGAGACTTAATACCCGACCCCGTTGGGCCAATGTGAACTAGAATAAATGTTTTGTTTGCAACATTATAAGAATAAGTGCCTCCTGCAAAGGAACAAAAGTATATGTATTGTTATGTTATTGTTTGAAAAGTTACCTGGTTAAGTGTAATAATAAAAGAAAAATGTTAGCTCAAAACTGGTTTGGTTGTAACACTCGCGGACGAGTGTAGTTCACCAAGATGGTGTGTGGCGCCCCTATGGCAAGGCGCCAAAGGGAGGTACTGCACCCCGCACAGAAGGTGTAGTGCCTCCGTAGCCTTGGATATGGAGGACCTTGCAGAGTCTGTACCCCAACACCCATACAGTAGGCCACCTTAGTACAGGGGACTGCATATTCAGTAGATCCCAGGGGTGGAGCCTAGATGAGCGGGAGACGAGGAGTGACAGAAGACTAGTCAGTCAGACGGTGTGAGACAGCAAGGAAGACAAACGCAGGGGACCCTGCGACCGTGACAGGAGGGCACCTCTTAGGATAGGGGTGACTCAGACAGAGAAGGGGACACTCCAGGACTGGTCGGAGCCAGCTGGAGAGTCCAGGTCACCACCGATACACCAGAACCAAGACGGTTAGTTAACAGTCTATCCTTAACCGCAGACCGGCAGGCTGTGGGCCCGGCATAAGGGAGCCACAGCACCCATCAAGCAGTCCAACATCAGTCCCACAGCTGGGTTCACAACGCCTTAGAAGTACAGAGACTTTAGGCAACAGACCCGAGGACTAGAGACTAGACTCACGAGTGGGAGTACAGGGCATCAGGGCAAAGAAGGGAAAAGGACCCGGAGCGCCATTTGATAGACACCTCTGACAGACTCTGGAAAAGCCTCCAAAATCCGCAGCTACAGCCCCCAGTTAAGCCAGACTGTACCATGTACCGATTTCACCTGGTGCAAGTAAAGAACTGTTTGAGCTGAATTGGTGTCTGTTCTCCTTTCATCCGTCACCCAGAGGGCCTCTATAGCATCACAGAGGTGAGGACTACTACTCCCATCTTTGACCCTGCTGCCCTGAGGTAAAGCTCCGCCTGTAGGGAGCTGTACTACCAAAGCTGCATTTCCATCACTTTAGCATCATTGGTAACCCTATTACCAGGTACCACAGGTGGCGTCACGTTACAATTCCCCCATCATCATCATCACCTCCACCCGCCATTGAGGGTCCAGGGCACGGAATCAGGAACTGACCAGCTATGATCCCCACTGAAGTAACCACCTGTCCCGGTATCTGAGTACCCCTTACCCTGTTGACCGACATCCCTTGTAGACTGTGAGCCCTTGTCAGCAGGGTCATCTTTCCTCACCTATTGTATCTTTACTCTTCACTTGTAGACTGTAAGCCCTCATGGACAGGTTCCTCTCTCCTCACCTCCTTTATTCTCACCCATCCCTTGTAGACTGTGAGCCCTCACAGGCAGGATCCTCTCTCCTCACCTACTGTATCCTCACCCATCCTTTGTAGACTGTGAGCCATAGCGGGCAGGGTCCTCTCTCGTTACCTACTGTATCGTCACCCATCCCTTGTAGACTGTGAGCCCTCATGGGCAGGGTCCTGTCTCCTCCTGTTCCAGTCTGTGCCTTGTATTGCTCATGTTTATTGTACTTGTCTATGTCTGCCCCTATTCTCATGTAAAGGGACAAGGAATAAATTGTGCTATAATAATAAATAATAAGAATACTGTCCTATGGCTGCCCATCACCTGTTTTCTAGCACAAAGTTCCCCCAGTTCTCTACCCTCTTCAGATTGGTCTTTGAGCAGTCTTCTGTCTATATCCTCCAGTGTTGACTAGGCCTCACAAATTCACAAGGGGCGTAGTATTAATGCCATGCCAAACGATGTTTCAGCTTTCAGGTGGAGCCCTTCTCAAGTCTATATTAAAGCCCCCATCACACTAAGCTAGATCGCTAGCGAGATTGCTGCTGAGTCACAAGTTTTGTGATGCAACAGCGACCTCAACAGTGATCTCGCTACGTTTGACACATAGCAGCGATCATGCCCCTTCTGTGAGATCGCTGATCGTTACAAACAGTTCTGGACCATTTTTTGGTTGTCGCACTCCCGCTGGGCAGCATGCATTGCTGTATTTGACAGGGACAATGACCAATGATCTCAACACTACGCCCGAGAGTGACTGGGTCCCAACGACCACCGTATCGTTGCTGCATTGCTGGTGAGATCCGACATCTGACCAGCGAACATGTAGTGACGCACAAGCGATCCCTACCCGGTCGGATCATTGTCGGGATCGCTGGTGCGTCGCCAAGTGTGACGGTACCTAAAATATTTCTGCTTGCAATTTCACTGGCAATTTGCTGGTTGCAGTGAAATCATGGAGACATTGTTCTATTTTGTTGCCGTGTACAAATGTAACAATGTATCCATGATTTCACTGCAACCAGCAAATTGCCAGTGAAATTGCAATCAATATTGCCGCGTGTGACGGTACCTTAAGGCTCCACATGGGAAGTGAAACTAATTTTCTTCACTGCAGCATACACGCTATATGCACCGTTCCTTCAGTGTTTTCTTTCCTTATCTCAACAGCACCTTAAGGCTGCTGCATTCCCTGCCTCAACTTTTATACAGGCCAGATAATCCTTCCAGATTGTGATGTAATAGCTGCAAACCATTATGGGCTCATCCGAGCTCATGTGATCTTTTTGGGATGATTTAATCTTCTGCAATGTGCAAGATGGTTTGCTTATCTATTTTTTTTTATCAAAATATTAGAAAAAGGGGAATAACGCAGCACCAATCAAAAAGTGCAAGGGCAAGCCACAGAATCTGGACTATAAAATATAAGCAATGTAAAAGGGTAGCACTCTGCAGTGCTATTCTTCATTGTATCTATCTATCTATCTATCTATCTATCTATCTATCTATCTATCTTGTGAAGAAATGTAAATGCTTATAAAATCAAAAGAATAACAAAACAACACCAATATAAATGGAACATTGTAAAAATAATCCTAACTTCCTTGGATTATCCATTGGATGTGAAGATGTAAGGACTCGTACAGGAGTACAGTATGGTGACAGCATGATAACTGGAGGAATAACACGCCGTTCACATGCCAGGGAATTAGAGGCTTCCTTCCCTACTTTCCCATATGTTCTGACATGTGATGTAATAGCAGGTCTGTGCCTAGTAACAAGCTGTACTTCCCACAGTGGCATACACTCAGTCAATTGCCTTTTCCAGCAATTATAGCTGTCTGCAGGGGCTCGTCAGTGACATTCCCAACTAAGAGGCCCATTCATTACAAGGAAGTATGGGTAATATCACACCAAGTCATCTCATGTCCATGCTATGTGATTCGGCTGCGCTAGGTGGAGGTGATTTATTACTGCCTGTAACATCTCCCTGGGTTTGACATTCCTTCTACTACTTTTAAATTTGCACCGGCAGCCGCACTCACATCATGCTCTGCATATACATTTCTTGTTTTTGAAATTCCCCACTTTGTTGTCAACATATTAATGATGTCATCACTATTTCAAATTCAATTTATGCATTCGTCATACAACCGGGGCTGGACAAGAGGGCCGAGAATCCCCAAACATTGATATTGTTATGTCCCATCAATAGCAGGTGATCTATCACCTTTTCAGGGTGGTTAATACATGAATAACCTATTCATCTATGTGAGTAAGTAGTAATGTATGTATGGATGATAAGCCTCATATCTACCCTTATTATGAGCAAAAGGGTAACAACATTTTTAACTTTTGACTTTCCAGCTCCATATCGCACCATCCACTACATCTTTGACGGTGAGACTACCTTCATTTTATAGACAATCATCTTGGCTGTCTCATATATGAATTTGACTTACAACTATTTACCAAATGATTAGTTATGCACACTCTTGTCATGTCACTGTAATGTTACTGATTTACACCAAGTGATTGACATTTTTTTTTCTTCCCGTATACTACAAATTACAACCTATTCTCATATTCCCTAATAGCTCAGTCAGTGTGTTATTAGGTTTATTCCCAAGTGAAAGATCACTGGTTCGAATTGAGGAAAAGCCATGAAGAAGCGTTCTCAAGAAAAGAGAAACAGCATCATCCCGCTCTTCGATAGCAGTCACTTGGCCAAAAAAATTGCCAAACTGCATTATGTGAGTGCCATTACAATTGGAAGAATACGAGATGAAGTCCTTCCATCCATTGAAAAGTCAAGAGGTGAACGTTCAGGCAAAATATTGGAATCAACAAGTCGACTGATCACAAGGTCTATCAGTTCTGGCACAACAAACATGGCAGTGGAGGCGGCTCGTCTGCTTCATAATAGTGAGATCACAGACGTCCATGCAAGTACCATGTGATGCATGTTGCACAAGTCTAGAATAGTGGCACAAAAAAGGTAAAAAAAGCCTTGACTTCAATATCGTCATGAGAAGCGTCAGCTAGAGATTGCAAAAAAAGTGTGAAAAGTGGACATTACAAGATGAAAATCAAGTGATTTGGAGCTACGAGACAACAGCCTATAGACTAGACTCTAATGGGTGCAAATAGTTCTGGAAGAAACAAGGGAAAAAGAGGCTACCGGATCAAGTAAATGAAGGAATTGTCAAGTTCGGTGGAAGAAGCCTATCTGACAATTTAGGTTGTTTCACAGCCAAAGACATTGGATACTTTACCAGTATCGATGGTGATGTCAAGCTATATGTGAGTATACTACAAGATGAATTACTTCATAAACTCGTGTATCATTAGTATGAAAAGGACAACATAGTGTTCCAACAGGACAACAACACGAGACATATGTCGAGATTGGTGAAGAAATGGCTCAATGACAATGGAGTAGAGGTACTAAATTGGCCTCCACAGTCCTTAAATATCAACCCAATCAAACATTTCTGGGAAGAGTTGAAGAAACAGATGTATACATCCCCAAATGAGTCAACCAGTGTGCACCAACATTGGGAGCATTCAGAAGAGACCTGGTATCAGATTTTGGTTGAGACATGCTTGAATCTGATCGAGAGCTGCCCAGAAGGATTCAGGCAGTGCTGAAAGCCAATGGTGGATTTACAAAATACTAACAAAATAGTAGGTCTGGGGGAACAGCTATTCTCCTTGTGGAGACATTTTTGCCAGCCGGCAGTGAGGAGACTTCAGCTGCAAATCTCCTCTGGGAAATTGCATATGCAAATTGTCACTTCAGCGAGGAAGTGAAAAACTCTAATGCCACCTAATAAAGGGGTTCTGATCTGGCACAATTCCTGAGTCATATTAAAAGGCTTGTTAAAGAGTCAATTATGACTTTTAGGATTGCTACCTTTATAGGCTGCATTAGAGTTTTTCACTTCCTCACTGAAGGGACAATTTTCATATGCAATTTCCCAGAGGAGCATTGCGGCTTGAAGTCTCCTCACTGCTGGCTGGCAGAATACTCTCCACAAGGAGAATAGCTGTTCCCCCAGACCTCGTCTTAGCCTCTCATACAGCCAGATCAGAATTCCCACACACTGCACTGATGAGGGGCAATCACCCCGAAACACAGAGTCTGCAGTTTGGGGTTCTGATCTGGCACAAATCCTGGGTCATATTGAAAGGCTTGTTAAAGAGTCAATTATGACTTTTAGGATTGCTACCTTTATTAGGTGGCGTTAGAGTTTTTCACTTCCTCACTGAAGGGACAATTTGCATAACAAAATAATAAAAATTTACATTTAGATTTTAAGAGCAAATGAGTAACAATGTAGTGACATGACAAAAATCTGCATAACCAATCATCTGCCCATCATTTTAACTTGTTTGTTTTGTTCATCTTGGATTTAAATTTTTTTTCTAAAAAACTGGAGTGCTTTTTTTTTATATGGACTGTTGAAACGCAGCCCTTTTCATCATAACTAATCATTTGCTAAATAGTTGTCAGTCAAATTTATGTATGAGATAGCCAAGATGATTGTCTATAGGATGAAGGTAGTCTCACGCTCAAAGCTGTAGTGGATGGTGAGATATGTAGGAGATAGCCAAGATGATTGTCTATAGGATGAAGGTAGTCTCACGCTCAAGGCTGTAGTGGATGGTGAGATATGGAGCCTGAAAGTGAAAAGTTTAAAACATTGTTGCTGTGTATGTTCATCATTAACAAAAATGTGTTGTTCCCATGTATGTGCTGTGCCATGTTCTGCTCTTACTGTTGTGTACCTACTAGTGCTTTATTGGGGTAGCAAACTTCCAATACCACATGCCATGTGATTGGTATAGGCCCAATGAATGGGGGCCCAATGCCGAATGGCCATGGCTTGTGCTTGGCAACTGACAAATCCTTCAGACGTTTGCGATATATGTACAGCAGAAGGTAAGATGATTTGCATGGTGCGGGATCATGCACTGAGCCCATGTCTATTTGACACAACAGACACCTGCCAGTAACTGCTGTAAGCTTGGAACTAGCTCTGATAGAAGCAGTGTAACACTAGCTTACAGTGCTGAACAGTGACCATAGCACCTATATCATTAGAGAAGGAGGGTCCAATGGATGTAACCACTATGGCTTGAAATTAACAGGTATCCCATGGGGCCTAGCTCCAAATTGAATCTTCTTAATGGAACTTCTAGACTTCTATATACACCCTTGTTTGGCTTTGTTGAGGGTTTGATGGTCACTTTGCGCATTGCAGTTGCCATACCCTATTGGGAAGGTGATAAACCTGGATATTTCATGCCACCCATTTCGGAATATGTGAACTAAAAGAATTAATTATATTTAGAGGATTATATTTCTAAACTTCCAGTGGGGGATGGTAAGGCGACACACAAAGGTCAAGCCACACCGAGGTTGAGGTGCACCAAGGTCTCCCACCAAAGTTGAGGCAAACCGTGGTCAAGGCACTCCAACTTCAAGGCACACAGGGGTCTAGGCCCACCAAGGTTGAAGTACAAGTTCAACACACTAAGGTCGAGGCACACCAAGTTACATCGAGGTTGAGGAACTCCCCAGTGGGTGTCTGATTACAACTCCGATACTTATTTATTCTAACTTCTCTATGACCTATGACCTTAAAGTGACTCTTACAGTCTGGTACTCTCTCCTAGAATATGGCATCAATCTTTGAGAAGAAATTAAGGATCGATGATTTTAATTGGTGTAAAACAGAATCATCCACTAATTATCATAGCTCATTTGACCAACTTTTACAAGATCATTACATTACTACCCAGTTAGTGCATAGTCCATTTTTGGCCATCAAATGGTTACATTTCTGGAGTTTGACCAAGTACCGTCTCTCTAAAATATATTATTACCTAATCCCTCCACTACAAGGCTGATACGCAGCATATTTCAATGGAATCCAAACATTATTTTTATTGGTTACTGAACCATATGTGAGATGCCAGTGGCTCGAAATGAAACGTTAATTGTATAACCACATGTTTTTCTCATGGCTTTCTACATCTTGAAGTGTTTATTTGCTTAATTATTTATGTAGTCCTGTGGTCGGCAGTGATATTCCTGCTTGTACTCACCTTACACAGTTCCAATGCAGAATATGCCATTTCCTTTAATGTGGCTAACAGATTGTGCAGTGGGAACTTTAATTGTGATCACGGCAGCAGGTGTCAGAAGCAATTAAGAAGTCGATTAAAATAAGATCCAGTGCAGAACTGATGAGGAAAACACAGGGCAGGAATTATTCACAAGATGCTCTGATAAAACCCAGAGAAGGTGATGAAACAATATCCAACACTACATTATAGGGTCCATCCATTGTGGCTTCAATTGCAAGTGCTTGCCCCATCGGAAAGTGTCACGGACTGAAAGCCTGGAATTTCCGTACTTATAGTCTTCACCATTGTGTCTGGAAAACAACCACAATGGGTATTCAGAAGGATTCCTTGATGCTATAGTTCATAGTCTCCAGGAACACAAATCTTCCAGAAGACAGGCATGTTTAAAGGATTCTGCAAGGTGATTTCGAGGTCACTCAACATTAAATAAGCAGGTCAGAAGAACCGGCTCCGAGGTTCCCGGCAACTAAATTGTGCAGATGTCCGGAATTTTACTGTGGCACGTAGCATTTATTGAACACTAGTTTAGCATCATATAAATACACTTAAGGCTACATTCACATACAGCGTTTAGGCTGCGTTTTGTGAGGATCTGTTTTTACTGCACAAAACCGGAATTAGAACTACCGGTAATGATGTTTCCAGGAGTCCACATGACAGCACCCAGGTGGAGGTGTAATCCCATATCCTCTGTACGGACAGGAAGCACAAGAGATTTAAAGCCCCTCCCGCCCCCAACCTCTTCAGAGATTTGCCAATAACCACACCGGCTGGGTACAACACTATTTTATTCTAACACTGATACATATGTTAACTTTACATACATCGTAGATCATATGAAGGGTAATAAGGGTGCTATCAGGTAGACTCCTGGAAACATTATTACTAGGTTTATTTCCAGTTTTCTAGGTTGTCCCATGACAGCACCACAGAAGCATACCCAATATCTCAAGCTTAGGATGGGACAACTGCCTGAAGTACCTTCCTACCAAACACAATTCTCTGATGTGAGAGAAGATCTAATTTGTAGTGTCTGCAAAAGGTAGTATGTCCTGACCAGGTAGCTGCAGTACAGAGAGAAGACTTATCTTGTCTTCCCATTCTTCCTGGAGGTGAATAGATCTAGATAAGGACGACCCCATCTGCGAATCAGTTGTTGGAATACTACTTCATTCAGTTCCCATTCTGACGCCTTCATCTGACGCCTGCTGAGGTAATCCGCCTCTCAATTGTCTGTTCCACGCAGGTGTACCACTGAAATGAAATCTACTGTCTTTTCCATTTCTGACAAAATCTTCTCGGCCTGTGGGTGGCGTAATCCGCCCTGATGACGAATGAAGGAGACCGCTGTTATGTTGTCCAACAACACCTTCACGTGTTTGTCCCTTAGGTTGGACCGGTTACTCCTTAGAGCTTACCTGATTGCCCGCAACGTTCAGAATTTGGATGACTTAGATTGACTTGATCTGCTCCAAGTTCCTTGAAGATACTGGTCTCCCACTCGAGCTTCCCAGTCTGACAAACTTGTGTCCATAGTTACCAGGAGGCATGATTCTAAGGTCCATTGAACACCCTTAAGTTTTTCGTGTCAATCAACCTATCCAGAGATCTGGTAGCTTCTCTGGACAAGGACATCTTCTTTTCCAGGTACGTTTGATGTTTGTCCATCACAGCCGAGACGGATTTCTGCAGTGCTCTAGAATGAAACTGGGCCCATCTGACACAGACGATACATGATGTCATGACACCTAGGATACTCATTGCACCTCGGATCGATGGTCTCTTCTTACCTTAAGAAAGAAAGAAAAATCTGAGGTATAGACGCTATCTTCTTTGGAAGGTAGGATGTTCTTGTAATTGAGTCAAGATGAACTCCTAAGAAGTCAATGGAAGTGTTCTGGATGAAATTTGACTTTTCCTTGTTCAGAATCCAGCTGAACTTGGTTAGCAACGATAAGATGAATTCCAAATGTTGCATCTTCAACTGAGGGGATTCTATTACTATCAAGATGTTGTCCAGGTAGGGGATGATTGTTATATCTCTGAGTGTGAAAAAAGTCACCACTTCTGCCATGATCTTCGTGAAAATTCTCAGAGTGGATGATAGGCCAAAAGAAAGACACCGGAATTGGTAGTGGAGAACTTGACTTCCTGACGCTAAGGCAAACCTCAGATATTGCTGACTGGAGGAATGGATCGGCACGTGGTAATATGCATCCTTCAGGTCCAGGGTGCACATTACCGCAGCCTTGTTTATCAAGGGAATGGCAGATTTTGTTGATCCTATGTGGTACTTTTTGTATCTGACCCAACAATTTAGGGGTTTTAGATTTATTATCGTTCGAAAGTCCCTGGATCGCTTCTTTACAGAAAACAGGGAAAAATAATGGCCAAGATACTGTTCTGACACTGGAACAGGAATAATTACCCCTTGTTGGCATAGTGTCTCTTTTACGTCTGCCTCTAGCCGACTTAGAGGGATGGGGGAACCCTTTCTTAACCTGAATCTTTGATGGAGGGAGTTGGATGTACTCTATTCGATAACCCTGAGCAATATCCATCTGTGAAGAATCTCAATTTCCCCCCTACTCTGACACCTTCATGTTCTTTTTGGACATGGGACCTTGAATTGGGCTGATATTTCCTATCCTTGCCCCCTTTATTAAAGCTCCATCTAGTGAATTCCCCTTTTTTCTGCAGATTTCATTTATGAAAGGAAAAGGACCTACAAAAGGATTGATCCTTCTTTTTCTCCTCAGGGAAACCCTTCTTTTTATCAAATACCTTTTCTAAGATCTCATCCAGGCCGGTCTTAAAACCTAGAGTCGTGAGAAGGGAATGGAACACAGCTTGTTTTTGGAAGCTGGATCACCAGACCAGGTTTTGAGCCAGACAGCTTTCCTAGCAAAGTTAGAAAGACCATTATTCCTGGCAGCGAACCTGTTTCAGCCGATGCATGGGCCAAAAAACTAGTCGTCATTTTCAGCAAGGGTGGGGACTTGATCAGTGAATCTCTTGGGGTGCTGTCCCTAAAATGATCCTCCAATCCATCTAGCCAGACCTTCATAGATCTAGCTACTGACGTAGCAGCGACATTTCATTTCATAATCGCCGCTGAGGCTTCCTAGGTCTTTTTGAAAAGAATGTCTGCCTTTTTGTCCATGGGATCCTTAAGACCTGATGAGTCTTCAAAGGGGATCGATGTCTTCTTGACCACCTTAGCAACAGGAAAATCAATTTTCGGTACAGTGTCCCAGATCTTCACTTCCTCAGAGTAGAATGGTAGTCGTGCACGGACGTCTCGGGGAATAGCCAATCTCTTCTCTGCATCCTCCCATTCCTCTAGGATCATTTCCCTTACATGATTATTAATGGGGAAGACGATGGCCTTCTGAGCCCTCAGTCCTGCAAACATCTCATCTTGGACACTCTTAATATTCTCCATCTCTTCTACTTGCAAGGTATTCCGGATGGCTCTTAGTAATCGCAACTAAACATATATTTCTTTTGTTCCCCACCATGAGTGGGATTAAGGTCCTCCTCATCACTCTCAGACGGGTTGATTTCTCCCTCTGAAGATGGCTCCATATCTTCTTTGGGCCTCTTATGTCTCTGGTCATCCTGTGTCCCTAAAATGGGGGTAGCAAAGAGGTGATTCAAGCTTGTACCTCCTCTTTTATCATGTTGCGCATTTCTGATAACAGGGAACCTTGTTCTTCCTTCAGCATGGTAGCTCTGCATCCTGCACACATACGCTTAGGATACGATTCTGGAAGCTTAATGTTTCAGTCAAGGCATCTTTTAGATTTTGAAGCTGTCTTTTTCCCTTTCTCCTTTTTCTTCTCAGGAGCAGCTGACTTATGGGAAGGTCTATCCTATAATACATATAGCGGACCCAATATGAATGGAAGCCGTTAAAACTCAACCTGAGGTAAAGGTAACACTTACATGACCCTGGGGTGATTCAGAGGGGGTACAAGGGCATAACAACTGACAAATCCTCCTATACACAGCACAGCCCAGCATGGCTTGGCACTCCTCAGTACAGTATAGCATGGTATAGCACGCCACAGCACGGTACATCACGGCACAGTACAGCACATCACAGCACGGAACAGCAAAGAACAACACAGTATAGCATAGTACAGTATAGCACAGTACAGTATACACCAGACACCAGAGCCCGTAAGATGTCGAACCTGCTCGAAGCAGGACGCCAAGAGCCCCACAGTGGGGAAGTGGCCACCGTCGGTGGCTCCAGCCATGCCGGCAGGCTGAGGGACTTCCAAGAATGAGTGTTGGCCTCTGACCCACTTGACGGGGGGAAGGAGAAGGCTGAGGCCCCCTCGATCCACATGGGCCCCATGAGTATCTGCAGCACATCAACGCTCCTTGTTGCACCAGTGCCCCTTGTTGCACCAGAGCTTCTTCCTGCACCAGCGTTCCTTCTTGTACCAGTGCTCCTCTTGCCCCCTGCCCTGTGTAGGGACAAGAAAAACACTGAGGAGGTTGGGGGTGGGAGGGGCTTTTAACCTCTTGTGCTTCCTGTCCCTACAGAGGATATGGGATTACTCCTCCTCCTGTGGGGCTGTCATTGAACAACCTGGTAACTGTACTAAAAATGGATCCTCAAAAAATGCAGCCTTGTGTGTGAGAATGTCTGCTGTTATCTACTGCACTATTTACTCACCTCCTCAAGCTCCCACAGATATACATCTGTGATTTGTCCTAATGAAGGGGTCCTGTACCCCGAAATATGTATAAATAAAATCACAATAAAAAATAAATCTCTCCAGTAGATTTATTACAGTGTGACGGAAAGCGCGAACCGAATCCCCTTTCCTTTTCTCCCTGATAAATGCAGCATTAGCGGTGCACTAGTGCACTGTGTGAATGTAGCCTAATGGATCGTGAACGATATCGCTGAAACGTCACGGGTTTGGAGTCGTTCAAGCGACATCATTACTACCTTATTGCGTGCGACTCTGAGATATGGTTACAATAAATCGTTGGGTCGTTGATCGCAGATTTGAGAACATGTTCTCAAATCAGATGAACCACGATCAGGCAACCTGCTGCATCGTTGTGTGTGATACCGCGATAACGATGTTGCTCACGACTTCGCCCATTCATATCAGTGAACAAGTAACGTTCGCTGGGTTGTGCGAACGATACCTGCTTGCTGCATCGTTGGTGCGTTGTTCACGATATCTACACGTGTGACATCTCACCAACGATGTCAAAACAATGTCCTAACGACCGCGTGACCACGAGATCGCTGTGGATATCGTTTCAACATTGAAGCGTGGAACGGTACCTTAGGGAAGAATTAACCATTTGTGGATTGTTTCTTAAGTCCCTTTTTTTGTCTTGTACTATTCAAAGAAATTGTTTTACACCAAATTCTTCATGGTTCATAAATTTTGCGCAAAATGTAAAATGTTCTTTAAATTTGCTTTTAAAGGGCACCAATCATGAGGATTTAACCTCCTGTAAATCAGTGCAGCAGGTGATTGACATGTGCAGCATGACATCACTATTTGGTTTTTTTTATTCCTCCCCTGTAGGTTTGTCTTTCTGCTGTAAGCCGAACCCCGTCACTGTGGATGAGTCTGGATGAGAACTAGGGGAGGGGGTTTCTGCAGAGAGACAAGCCCACAGGGAAGGAATAAAAAAAAAAACAAATAGTGATGTCATGCTGCACCCATCAATCACCTGCTTCACTGATTTACAGATGGTTAAATCCTGGTGGTTGGTTCCATTTAACCTTTTTTGTGACTTTTTAACGTCAACAGTCCCATATCTTGCTAAAATGCCATAAAATTTGCATAACATTATACAATCACTTCAGGGAAGGGGAATGCATTACACATGGGTGCACAAAAATGTTAGCCGAAAATATCTGACCATCGTAAACTCTGCCCACAATGATGATCATGAAACATGATGAACATATTAATAAATTAATATGCCACAAAAGAAAAACACTTAAAACTATACAAAAAAGGCAAAAAAAATCAGGCCTTAGGGTACATGGTATCACTATATGGTGGTATGTGGATCACTGCGGTATATGCATTCTGGAGCCATAGACTCCACTATGTTGACCATATATGATCAATGAGTAGCAATAAATAATTTCTATATTAACACTTTATTCTCCGGAGCCGCCTTTTATCCCGGCAGCGCAGTGTTTCGCACTTTCTGTCTTCATCCTACATGATGCTATTCATTCATCTTACTGTTGTAATCATCATGACCTGTAGAATTATATTACTAGATCATTTTTACCGCACATTGAACAGTGTGAAATTGAAACCCAAAGAACAATGTGTGTTTTTTCCCATTCACCCTATTTGGTATTTTTTTATCCTTTTTTTCGGTACTTTATATATTGGTGAAGTGAATGATGGAAATAAAACAAGTCCTCCTTTGACTAGGTCAATAGAAAAATGAAAAAAGTAAGCACCAAGATGAAAAATAAGCTCCATCGCAATGAAATTATGCAAAATCTGGTGAGACATCAGCTTTAAGAATTGATTTGCTAAAAGTAATTTTTAGGACTTTTTTAACGAGTTTATTGATTTTATAGGATTTTTTTAACTCTCGATTGACGGAGTTGTGGACAGGTTGTTGCTATTTTTACATTCTAAGATATCAAGAAAAAATTTCCCTTGGATGTTGGTGAAGTTCTTTAGTATAATCAGGTCTATATCCGACCGACCCACGTGGACTTTCAATCTACAATGTACACGATTTTAGGTAGCAAGCATAACTCGAGATCAGGTTATATATAAGTAACCATATCCTTGTAAGTTATAGATTTGCTATTTTAATTGTTCTGAGCTCTAACCTTGCTTCAACTTCTTCCATCCTCCAGATGGTCATAAACAGTGAGGGAAAGGCATCAGTCATTATTTCTTAAATAAATACCAACTCCTTCTCTCATGGAAATATGAACCAGGAAATGAATAAATGGAGATTTTATTTTTGCTTCCATTACTCATGTGATGAAATTCCCATTCTGACCCTGATTTACGTGGCATCAGCCTATGCATATCTTTTGTTAGCGCTGTGCTATGCAATTTTCTGTTCCCCGTTCCAAAAAGCAACGCTGTGAACTGAATGTGTGTTCTAGAATCAAAGTTAATGGACTGAAGCCGCCCATGACAAAGCAGGAAGATGAAGTGTGATATTCCGTGGTAGACCGTTCCTACATATTGTTCCTAGAGACATTTAGTTGCTCCTACTGCAAAAAAATTGCTTTTATAGGTCTAAGATATTTAGGTGGTCACCACTCACAATAATCCCTTTGTCTTATGATGCTTATGTAATTCCCTTTCACACACACGCATAAGGACTAGAGGAGAGGGCATCTGCCATGATTCGGATTCACCAAGTTGCGCTGATTTTTCTGGGAAATTGAATTCGTAGCAATTTTATTCTCTGTGAATTGAAGGTCCTTTTTTATGCTCAGGGGTATAGGGATTTGACGGGTCGGATCTGCACTGGTGATCTTAAAGCATCTGTGGCGCCCCAGATGGTCTGGCGTCACACCGGGGTATTACACCCATAAAAGTGGTGTAATTTTCCCCAACTGTAGGTTGATGCAGAGGCAGGTGGGAAGGACCCAATTCCAGCACTCCCACACCAACCTAGGGGAGGGAAGGGCACATACCCTAGGAGGGAGGAGAGTCGGGAGGTCAGAACAGGAAAGTTGCAGACTGCACCTGAGGGAAGATGAAAGGGAGTCCAGAGGGGACTTTGTGAGAGGGTGCCTGACGCGTGAGTCTTGGTCCAAGAGAGAAAGGGGGAACCCCAGTGCGGAGCGACCATTCTCCAGGGAGCTTCCCCAGTCCACCACGGAAAGCCGGATCCGAGGAAACGGTCAGAGTCCAGCTCTGAAGTCATCAACCAGCTGCTGCAGTTTGTTTACTGGCCACAACACCCTGCCGTTACAGAGTGGTCCACCCGTGATTCCATAGAAGTCGGGGTTCAAGTTGGAGAGGCAGAAGGGAAGGAGAGGAGCCCCAGGATTACCTCAAGGGAACAGGGAAAGGACTTATCCCAGGCAGGGAACATAGGACACGGGTTCGTCAACTAAGGTATACCACAGCTACCTCCATACCGCTGTGCATCCACTTACAGCCACCCGTAAGGCTACCTGTTATACATTTGTACCGAACTGTGCACGCTGTACCAATAGATGCTTGTTTCCAGTAAAGTACCAGGGAGAGACTGAACTTGTCTCTGTGTCTCTGTGCTACCGACATTGAACCTCTCTACTTCTACTTAATGCTGCCATGGAGGCCCAGCTTTACCTGTAGAAAACTATACCACCTAGCTTCAATACCAACGCCCTCTGGAGGACCGTGGCAGCGCTTGTGACCTCTCACCAGGTACTACAGGTGGCGTCACGAAATAACATTTACTTCATCACCTTCAATTTACCCCCCATTAGGAGTCCGTCCCAGGGTCACAGGCTCAGGCATCGGCACCAGTGATTCCCCTGGACCTCGCGCCTGAAACCCGAGTACCCGGCCCTGGGCGCGACACATCCAGCAACTATGGAGTTAATTCTCCTACAGGAGACAGGAAGTATCCCAGGGTATGCTGGGAAGGAGTGTGTTTTTCTCTCTGCAAAAGTAGGAGCAGTGCTTAAAAAAACTAGTGTGTGTATCCTGAACAGGGTCAAGCTATAGAGGCCAGTTGGTCCAGGAAAGAGACTGTCAGGAGTGCAGAATAGCCAGGAAAGTTCAGGATCAAATTCTGATGTGCTGCAGAAGGACAGTGGAGAGAACTAACCGAATACAGAATGCAGCCCCCTCCCCCTTACCTCACTGCATGATAAGGTGCAGTGTGCTGATCTGTGTCCATACACTGTGTAAGGAGAACAACTCTGTAAAAAGAGAAGATATTCTGTGATCTGCCAAGATTCTGATTTACCAAATCAAGCTGATTTTTCTGGGGAATTGAATTTGCAGCAATTTTATTCTCTGCAAATTGAATGTCCTTTTTCATGCTGTTGGGTCTGGGGATGTGACAGGTAGGAACTGCACTGGTAATCTAAAATTATCCTGCAACTGTGGATTTAAGGCTGCTACAGAAGACAGGAAGTATCCAGCAGTGACCCAGGGCATTCTGGGAAGGAGTGTGTGTTTTTCTCTCTGCAAAAGTAGAAGCAGTGCTTAAAAAGACAATTGTGTATATCCTGAACAGGGTCAAGCTGCAGAGGCTAGCAAGTCCAGGAAAGAGACTATCAGGAGTGAGGAATAGCCAGGACAGTTCATGAGCAAATTCTGATGTGTAGCAGAAGTACAGTGGAGAGAACTGACCGAATACAGGATTCACCCCTTCCCCCTTACCTCACTGCTTGATAAGATACAGTGTGTTGATCTGTGTCCATATACTGTGTAAGGAGAAAAAACTTTGTAATAGGAGTACAGGTTGTACCTAGACACTTTACATCACACAAACCTGTGTGACTGGTGCCATATGAAAACCTCATCCATGTGCATATATGTTACCAGCAATTAACCCCTCCATGATATAGTAGGCTGAGAGTGGTTGCCATATCAGTATTTTGCACCTGTGTTGCTCCTGCCTTTATTATTGTGGCCGGCTGCAACCTGCCAGTGCATTTAGTATCTGACCTTATGGCTGTTTTCAGGAGGCTTTTGGTAGATTATAAGCCTACAATAGAAGGGCCCTCTCTAGTGATGGGCGAATCCTAAATTACTCGGAATCGCTTGACTCTAGCGAGTCCGAGCCCAGGACTCGCTACTCGTTGCGAGTCTAGCGAGTCCAATGTTAATGAATGGGGAAGCGAGTAATAGCGAGTAGTGTGAGATTTACAAATCGCAGATGTTTCTCGGAAGCTTCAGCCTGAAGCAATCCTAGTTTTGTCATTTATTTGCATTGGACTCGTTTACTTTGCAACTGTAATCGCTGGGAAACTCGCACAGATAAGAGTCCTGTCTGCTCACTGTGCTGGCTGCCGCAGCTCCAGGATCCTAGAGCCCGCCTGCTGCCTGATGTAGCAGAGCTGAGATTGTTCTCCGTCTGCTCATTCCCTGTGCATAGACATCTATATCTATGCACAGGGATGAGCAGAGAGGACATCGCGTTTTGGACTGCGTCGGACGGAAGAGGATTTTTTTAATTAAAGATGGAGTCTCTATTGGCTTTTTTTTTTATTTCTAATAAAAAATTTTCTCTGTGTTGTGTTTTTTTTTAAACAATGTAATATAAATTCATGGCGGTCATGTCTAATATTGGCGTGACCGCCATAAATTTCGGGCTTAGGGCCAGCTGATAATACAAAGCTGGCCCTAACCTCTTTATTACCCAGCGTGCCACCGCCACCAGGGCCGCTGGAAGAGCGGGGTTCAGCACCAGAGGATGGCACTTCAATGAACGCGCCATCTTCTGGGGCGGCTGCGGGCTGCAATTTGCAGCGGGGGTGCCCAGAAAGCTTGGGCATCCCTGCGCTGCGGATTCCAGCCCCCAGCTGCTTAGTTGTACCTGGCTAGACATAGAAATTGCGTGGAGCCCCACGCATTTTTTTTCAATTATTTCATGAAATTCTGAGATTCTGACTCTGAGACTCTGACTCTGAGACTCTGACTCTGAGGGTGAGACTCTGAATCTGAGACTCTGACTCTGAGACTCTGACTCTGAGACTCTGACTCTGAGACTCTGACTCTGAGACTCTGACTCTGGCTCTGAGGGTGAGACTCTGAGACTCTGAATCTGAGACTCTGACTCTGAGACTCTGACTCTGAGACTCTGACTCTGACTCTGAGAATCTGACTCTGACTCTGAGACTCTGACTCTGAGATTCTGACTCTGACTCTGAGACTCTGACTCTGACTCTGAGACTCTGACTCTGAGACTCTGACTCTGAGACTCTGACTCTGTGACTCTGAGACTCTGACTCTGAGACTCTGACTCTGAGACTCTGACTCTGACTCTGAGACTCAGACTCTGAGACTCTGACTCTGAGACTCTGACTCTGAGACTCTGACTCTGTGACTCTGACTCTGTGACTCTGAGACTCTGAGACTCTGACTCTGAGACTCTGAGACTCTGACTCTGAGACTCTGAGACTGTGACTCTGAGACTCTGACTCTGAGACTCTGACTCTGAGACTCTGACTCTGAAATTCATGAAATAATAAAAAAAAAATGCGTGGGGCTCCGCGCAATTTCTATGTCTAGCCAGGTACAGCTAAGCAGCTGGGGGTTGGAATCCGCAGCGCAGGGATGCCCAAGCTTTCTGGGCACCCCCCGCTGCAAATTGCAGCCCGCAGCCGCCCCAGAAGATGGCGCGTTCATTGAAGCGCCATCCTCTGGCGCTGAACCCCGCTCTTCCAGCGCCCTGGTGGCGGTGGCACGCTGGGTAATAAAGGGGTTAATACCAGCTTTGTTATACAAGCTGGTATTAAGCCCGAGATTCTTAATGTCAGGCCACGTTTGACCCAGCCACTAAGAATCTCCAATAAAGGGTTAAAAAAACACAGAGAAAAATTTTTATTTGAAATAAAAAAAAAAGCCATTAGGGACTCCATCTTTAATTAAAAAAATCCTCTTCCGTCCGACGTAGTCCAAAACGCGATGTCCTCTCTGCTACATCCCCTGTGCATAGATATAGATGTCTATGCACAGGGAATGAGCAGACTGAGAACAATCTCAGCACTGCTACATCATCTCAGTGAGCAGGCGGGCTCTAGGACCCTGGAGCTGCACAGAGAAGACAGCTGGACTCGGCTCGCAATGTAACAGCAGTTATTTGCGAGTTTCCCTGCTATCACTGGCACAGTAGCCGAGTCTAATGCAAACAATGGCAATCCTAGTTTTGTCAGCGTTTGCTATTGATTTGCATTGGACTCGTGCGAGTAAACGCTGGGAAACTTGCAGAGTACCGAGTCCTGCGAGCCCCTTACTACTCGCCGACTAACGAGTCCTAGCAAGTAGATTCGCCCATCCCTAGCCCTCTCCCATCGCTACCAATCTTTTGTTGTTTTGTTCACTGTAATCTATATTCTTATCTTGTATGTAACCCCTTTCACATGGCATTGTGATTTAAAATAAAGAAAAATTATAATATTATTAGAGCAATTCTAATAACAATACAACCCCTTGCACCCTACTTCTTGGCCTTTACGCCTCAGATCCTCAGAGATTAGGTTAGCTCCATTCAGATAAATTGGATTTTTGAGTTCTATGAGTTTCATCCAAACCTAGATTATTATTATTTTTTTTTGCCTGGATTTTTTTCATAATTTTATTTTTCTATGAAGAGCGTAGCACAGTGCATTCAAGAAGTGCTGACAGAACACTGATATTTAATGACTCGCAAGGAGCCTGAAGACTTCATTTTCCAATTTTCCCTTTAAACTGGCATCTGTACACCTCGTAATATCCACAATATTCAATTATGGTTGTAGAACATTCCACTTAGTCCATCTCGCTGGCGGATAGTGCAACCACACATCTCAAGGGTTCGACTAAAACATATGAACCTTATAACAATGTTTCTCCTAATCATTACATGCCTGCTTCATTTTATGTATTGTTTGCTCAATTATGGCTTATTTGGCAAAGATTGAAAAGCATCTACATCCACCCATCGTCTCTTCTGTCCCCCTGACTCCCAAATCTGTTACAAGTTATACCTGTGTAAGTGAAAATAGCATTTTGTTCTGGACAGAATCAGATCGGTCCAGGCACATGGCACTGGCAGCTTTAGTTTAAAATAAAAAGATTATTTTTGTATTTTCATTCTCATGAGCCAAGGGTTATACTTAAGCCATGAGACCTTACTAGAAAGTTTCCCAATTGGTGAAAAAGTGTCTTCTTTGAACCCTGTCCAGAAACTCAGTTGCACACTGCATAGATCAGTATGTTGGTGCCATTTCAGCCACATCATAGATGCTCCTCGGCCCTGTAGACATACTGTACAGTATATCATCCAAGTAGAGTGGGCGAAGAATGCTGTTACCAATAATACTGTCACTGAAGGCACAAAGTGTTTGCACCCTTCCAATTAAAGCCATATAATAATGAAATTTAAAATAATTACTCCACGTAAGAAACATATAGAGAACCGCAAAATTCTGCTTATTATTGTTGTGGCTCAATTTGGGGATTCGATCAGATGACCTGTGGTTTCTTGGTCGGTTCCTCTGTCTTCAGGGATATTGTGTTTTTCTTATAAGCATATTGGTTTTGTCCTCCTTTCTTGATTCACTCCTCTCCAGGTGTTTCTTATTTTCCCATATTGGTGTGCACATTTTGGGTTGGGGTTTATATGCATACCCTTCACTGCTCTTCCTTGCTGGCTATATCTGTAGGTGGACTTGTGTTGTGGAGTTCCTGCTCTTCAGCTTAGGGGTTTAACTTTTTGGATAAACACCAACTTAGTTCATGTTGTGAATTAGTTTGCTTTCCTTCCTAGCACCTATTCCTTTCACGTCTTTGGGTTTCTGCAAGATCTTACTTTACTTTATTAGTAGCTCTCTTTAACTTACTATCTCTATCTTATTATGAACGTGTTTTAGTTTTCTCACTGTGGGATTTTGTAGCTTCCTGCACACTGTCTTTTCCCCTTTTTGGTAGTGTGTTGTGCCCTCTCCTCTGGTTCTTCAGGAGGCACAAGAAACCCCTCAAAGGCCTTTTATAAAGTCAAATCTGAAGTGTTATTTTGACTTGCGTGGATAGAGTTTTTCTAGTCTATACAAGGACCAGGTGGCTGCAGGTGCGGCATCTCTACAGTAGATTTTCTCTTTGTCCATTACCCGTGAGATTAACATTCATAACAGTTATATCTCAGTGACTTGAATGGTACTCATATGCTCTGGGACAATTTAGCAGTGCTGAATATCCAGTTCCGGAAATAGGAAAAATAAGTAGATGCTTTGTGTCTTCAAGGGAGGTCTGTAAGACAACTTATTGATGGGCTCAGTTTTGGAAACATTGCAATATGGCCACAGAGCTGCACCAAGATTTGAAACCAACCTTAAAGTTGGGTTCTCAAAGCTTCCAAATCTCATTGCTACACACTAAACAATGGTCTCATATTTTTATAGTACCTAAGTGACAGTGCAATAGAGTGGCCAAATAATGTTCTCTCTAATAGTACCATACAATGCACAAATAATATTGCCACTGAGGCCACATAGTTATATTTTCATCTTAAAATATAGCAGTAGTCACATATTCCTCAAGTCAAACAGAGTTGAACATAATCTAAAATTGCATATAGCATATAACAGTGTATAGACTAGAGCTCATAAGCTTTGGGTCAGACATTGTGCAGTTTTGGAAGCTTCACAGGTGTACATCAGTTATGCTGATATGCAACGTTTGACCCCAGCCTAATAGTGCCACGAGCTTCCAAAGATCATAGCCATGCATTAAACAATACCACATTGCACTGCCCAAGTAAGAGTCATTGAATGATCAAGTAATATATTTGAAAAGCTTCTAATTAATGGTACCTACGATCTTTGTCTGAACTGTTCAAAAGTGGGTGTGAACCCTCCCCCATCCATGGGTTGATCCCAGGACACAGAACAATAGACTCATGTTTTGGTCTAGGCAGTTGTTTGGTGGCTTCTGACACTGGAGGGTGTGCGGCTGAGGCCAGAACCTCACTCCCTGTGTGGATAGATAGAAGCTGTCCCGTGGGGTTGTGTTGTGTCCCTCACTTGCTGGATCCATTGAACTCATCCAAGGATTATTTCTGCCTTTTCCAGGGCGTCGGAGTACCGGGTGGAGGCCCCGAATCTGTTCTCTTTGTGTGGACTCATTGTGGACTCACTGTGGACTCTAAAGAACAATTGACATATTTGATGCTCTATGCTCCCTGCCTCAATGAAGATTGATCATCGGCCTGGTGTCCCTTCCTGCTCTGTCACATACCTCCGTTACAACTATATTCTCTCAGTATTATACAGGCTTGTCTAATGTTGAGTAAACTTTAAATGTATTTGAACATGGTTTTTGTTCAGTATGGAGTCTTACATGGTGAACGTGCATACAGGCCATGGAGGGTGAGTACATTACTTATTGTTTTCCTTTAAACATTTGTACCCACAGATCCCAGGTCTTTCTGTAGCTCTCCTCAGGTGATACTTGGCTCTTTTGATAACTATTTTCACACCTCTGTTTGAAATCCTGCGAGGAGCAACCTGGTTGTGGCCGGTTTTGGTGAAATGATGTTCTTTCTACTTCCGGATTATGGCCACAACAGTGTTCACTGGTACCTCCTGTACTTTAGAAATTCTTCTGTAACCAATGCCATCATTGTGTTTTGAAAAAATAAGGTTGAAAATGTTTTGAAACAGATCACTGGTTTTACCCATCATGAGATGTTTCTTGTGTGGCACCTTGGTAATGAGACACCTTTTTATAGACCATCAGTTGAACCATCTAATATTATTTTTCATTAAGTAGCAAGATTGCTTTCTAATTACTGATAGATTTCAGCTGATGTCATGACTTTCCATGTCTTTTTGCACCTCTTTTTGGCATGTGTTCAATATTTTTTTCCTGGTGTCATTTCTCATTATTATTCATAACCTAATTTATGAACATCAATGGTTGTATCTCTTTGCCTGTGTGGATTGGATGGGTTGATAATGATATCTGGTGAGAATTTCATGTCAATAGCACCCTTAAAAATATATTTCCTTAGAAAATTGCTAACTTTTTCAATACTTATTTCACCCACTGCATATATTGATGATGAGTCACAAACAGTTGAAGATGCTCTACATTCCGCGCACTGCATAACAGTGCCTTTAATTGAGCCTATATACTCAGAGCTCAAAATCCATAGTTCTCTATTTGGAACGGTATATTTCAGCATGGTGCATGGCCAAAATTTAAGTCCATCCTACGGTAATAGTGCCACAAACCACTATTGTCCCAGATATTCGAAGTAACAGTGCCAAAAAGTTACCACATCATGTTGTCAAAATGTTTCTAAATAATAGTTCCATAAAGTGTACAAATAATTGTAAAAAAAAATTATATTATTCCCAAAAGACAGAAAAAATACAGCAGGTTGTCAGGTCTGATGGTTCAGATGTGTTAAGGCCCAGTTACACGGCATAACGTTGAAACGATGTCGGCAGCAATCTCGGGGGCACGCGGTCGTTTTTGGCATAATTTCAACATCGCTGGTGAGACGACTAGATATCGTGAACAACTCACCAACGATGTTGTGAGCAGGTATCGTTCGCCAACCCTGTGAACGATCCCTGCTCATTGATGTGAATGGGCGAAGTCGTCCACGACATCGTTATCACAGTGTCACACAGAACGATGCAGCAGGTTGCTAGAGTTGAGATCGTCCGGTTTTCCAACATGTTGGTAAACCTGTCAACTCCGATCCACCGAGTTATCGTTGCATCTCGCCGGAGTCACACGCAACGAGGTTGCAACGACGTCACTGAAACACCTCCAAATCCGTGACGTATCAGTGATGTTGTTGATGATGTCGTGCCGTGTAACTGGGCCTTTAGGTCTCCAGTGGTGAGAGGTTTAAATTCTTCTCATACCTCTGCACTAAAGTGAGTCCTTTGCACATCTGGGCATACTCTGGCTCTCTGTCAGGTCACCCATTGTTCCTCACTGGCCATGAGTGGTAGGATGTCTTCTCCAGACGGCAAAGCTAGTACAGATACTCGCTCTGGCTGTGTATTGTGCTCTGAGAGACTTACTTCAGGATATTGTATCGCTTGGTGGTGGGATTCTGTCACTCCCAGCAATGATGCTATTTGGGGTCCTATGAGACCCGGTTCCTTAGTGACAGCTGTTGCTAGAAAATATGGGACACTGTGTCTCCTGGCTCATCTATTTGGTGGAAGGTTTCTTCCACCAGGGTGGTGGAGTCGGAGTTGGTGCCAATTTTGGGTGGAGTTGGATTCAGGGAAATTGAGGAGTTGGAATGGGAGTCAGATGTTTGGATTACTGACTTTACAGCCATGGTTATGGAGTCGGAGTCATGGAGTCGGAGTCAGTGTCTATTTTGGTGCAGTCAAAATTGGAGACCGATTCATGGAAATTGAAGAGACAGAGTCAGATGTTTGGCTTACCGATTCCACAGCCCTGGCTTCCACTACACTCTCCTCACCACTTCCTTTACCTGTCTGGGCTGAGGGTGGAGATTGAGAGTTACCTCAGCTGTGTTAGGTGAGGAGGTTAGGTTTGCTCTGGTTTCTTGGTCTTGGCTTTGTCCCTAGCCATTCCTTATTCATTGCTTGGATCTGCATTGCTTTTTCTATTTGTACTCGTGTGTTTGATTAGACTGTGGCTTGTGTGCCCAGCCACCTGCCACCCGCTATTGTCACCTGGGAAGGGCTTTACCAATGTTCCCCCCTAGCGGAAAGCGGTTGAAAATTACCCCAGCCTTTAAGAGTGCACAGTAACGTGATGGCTAGCGCAAAATGTGTCGGCATACTGCGTTTGCTGACCAGCAGTCAGGTCATCCCATCACTACCCTATCATTATACAGGTGGCCTAAATCTTAGAGGAAGGTGTTCAGGTCATTGCATGGAAATTATTTCCTTTTACCTGTACATCTGGATTATGTGACCAGGTTTGATCTGAGATACCAAAAGAGTAAACACTAAGGGCGGCTTCACACTGCGGCGTGATCCGGTCCTGGGCTGTCCGGGATGACCCTGACAGCCGCGGACTAGATCAGCACAGAGGACTGGAGGGTTAATGTGCCCTCTAGTCTGGTGTGCAGCCGCACGCAGCTACAGCCGCTGACAGGTCAGGACCGCGGCGCCGCGGTCCTGACTTATCAGCAGCGGGAACTGCGTGCGGCTGCACACCAGACCGGAGGGCAGCCCCGGACCGGATCACGCCGCAGTGTGAAGGCACCCTAACACAATATATGTGCATCTTGCAAATATCTGTAGACACAACAGTGTGAGCCTGACCCAGCACAATACAGTCTTGGATTTGTGTTTTTTTACATAAATCTGAACACTTCTATGGAGTAAGAAAAAACTATTTAGAGTGAAAAAAATTAACAAAACGTCTCCTTCCACCTACAGCCAAGATTTCATGCGCATTTAATAAGTTCTTACTTGGAATGCCAGGATTATCCATACAATGGGACTACATGTCAGCATGGCACCTTTAATGTCTTAACATAAGAGCATTGTGTTATCTGCATCACATCACCGATGAAAATCTTTCGTTTTTTTTTTATTTGCATAAACCACTTTTATTGCAGAGCCCATATGTTCCTCGTTATGTGTCATACCTCAAAAACATGGTCGATGATTTATAAAATGAATACCAGAAAGCAGCTGAACTTTCAAAAAAACAATATGTAAAAAGTTGAAAAGGTGCCAACAGGGACCTCAAAAATGAGCATGTCAGAGCCTTCAAGGAGAAGACAAGAAATATGTCTACAAGTCCAAGTCTTTACAATCAGGCAGTCTGGACGGGATCCAGGGAGGCTCGTGATGGTGCAGCTCTGCAACACATAATAGGACGGAATCTCTCATCCAGATCTTCATTTAATCCGGTGTAGGTATAAGATAAGATACTTTTATATCCATTTATTAAAAAGAAAGGTTGTAAATACTTTTTATACACGAGAGTCGAATAGATTTAATGCTAACACTAGCGATGGCTTAACGAAGACAGAGCAGGTTGCCTAAGGATATACTACAGCATCTCAATGAATTAGAATATTATCAAAAAGATCAGTAATTCAATACATAAAGTGAAACCCATATATTATATACAGTCATTACACACAGAGGGATCTATTCCAAGTGTTTATTTCTGTTAATGTTGATGATTATGGCTGACAGCCAAAGAAAACACAAAGGTCATTATCTCAGAAAATTAAAGTAGGGAGGATGAAGGGTCTGAGAGATAAAATATGACCTAAATAGGTATCAGAGGCTTCACCTTGTGTGGTTGTGAGAGTCACAACCACTATAAAAGCAGATTACGACTGCTGCAGTCCCCAGCGTGGTGTATATAGAGTAGGGAGGATGAAGAGTTAAAAACTGTGCTGCCGTGTTCCACCAGACATGAAAGGGTGAATATAATACTGATTTATTAGTCAACGCGTTTCAGGGCTCCCTGGCCCCTTCCTCAGGACAAATCAATATCATATTGCCATGTTTAAGGGTTTTTCCTGAAGCCCTGAAATGCGTTGACTAATAAATCAATATTATATTCATCCTATGATGTCTTGTGGAATACGGCAGCACTGTTTTTAACGCTTCATCCTCCCTACTCTATCTGCACAACGCTGGGGACTGCAGCAGCCGTGATCTGCTTTTATAGTGGTTGTGACTCTCACAACCACACAAGGTGAAGCCGCTGATACCTATTTAGGGAATATTTTACCTCTCAGACCCTTCATCCTCTCTACTTTAATTTTCTGAGATAATGACCTTTGTGTTTTCATTGGCAGTAAGCCATAATCATCAACATTAACATAAATAAACACATGAAATAGATCACTCTGTGTGTAATGACTCTATATAATATATGTGTTTCACTTTTTGTATTGAATTACTGAAATAAATTCATTTTTTGATGATATTAAAATCTTATTAGAGGTAGAATGGATAGATATATTTTAGATATTAGAGGTAGAATCTGTTGAAGTGTGGGATACACAGCTGTCATCCTTGATTGCTGAGCTGTTCTTTCCTACACCTGATTTTTTTAATGGACACTGAATAAAAGGATTTTTTAAGCAAAAGAAGTTGAGTGCCGCTTATTCGTCTTCATATTTGCTATAAAGAATACTTTACGCCAGGGCCGTTTCCAGGGGGGGGCTGGCGGGTCATTTGCCCCAGGCACAGCAGGCGAAGGGGTGCACTAAGCCTCTTCCTGTAGCGCCCGAGGTCTCTCCCCCCAGCCCGCATGTTGCTCCCCCCCCCGCAGTGGGAGCCGGCTTTCTTTCCCACTACAGATACGCACACTCTGTGCTGACAGGACCTGTGATGATGTCAATGGGGGAGAGGAGTCAGGGGTCACATGATCAGCTCTTCGAGGTATGCAGGACTTTGCTGTGCTGGCCATCATGATGCTGGATGAGGTGAAGGTTATGTGTGGGGACAGGAGGGATTTACAGTGTGGATGTAGCAGAGCCGAGTGTTTACTAGGTGTATGGAGCGGAGCCGCGTGTGTACCAGGTGTACGGAGCGGGGAGTCATGTGTGCAGAGCCGAGTGTGTATGAGGAGTACAGAGCGGAGCCGTGTGTGTACGAAATGTACGGAGCGGAGCCGAGTGTGTACAGAGTGGAACCATGTGTGTACGAGGTATACGGAGCAGAGACAAATGTGTACGAGGTGTACGGAGCGGAGCCATGTGTGTACAAGGTGTATGGAGCGGAGCCGTATGTGCACGAGGTGTACGGAGCGGAGCCGAGTGTGTACGGGGTGTACAGAGTGGAACCGAGTGTGTACGAGGTGTATGGAGCGGAACCGCGTGTGTACGAGGTGTACGGAGCGGAGCTGTGTGTGTACAAGTGTACGGAACGGAGCCGTGTGTGTACAAGGTGTACGGAGCGGAGCCGTGTGTGTACGAGGTGTACGGAGCGGAGCCATGTGTGTACGAGGTGTACGGAGCGGAGCCGTGTGTGTACGAGGTGTACGGAGCGGAGTCGTGTGTGTACGAGGTTTACGGAGCAGAGCCGTGTGTGTATGAAGTGAACGGAGCGGTGCCATGTGTGTACGATGTGTACAGAGCAGAGCCAAGTGTGTACGAGGTGTACGGAGCAGAGACGAGTGTGTACGAGCTGTATGGAGCGGAGCCATGTGTGTACGAGGTGTACAGAGCAGAGCCGAGTGTGTACGAGGTGCATGGAGCGTAACCGCGTGTGTACGAGGTGTACGGAGCGGAGCCGAGTGTGTACAGGGTTTATGAGCGGAGCTGCATGTGTACTAGGTGTGCAGAGCCGAGTGTGTATGAGGTGTATGGAGCGGAGCCGAGTGTGTACGGGGTGTATGGGCGGAGCCGTGTGTGTACGAGGTGTACAGAGTGGAGCCGAATGTGTACGAGGTGTGCATAGCCGAGTGTGTACGAGGTGTATGGAGCGGAGCCGTGTGTGTACGAGGTGTACAGAGTGGCGCCGTGTGCGTACGAGGTGTACGGAGTGGAGCTGCGTGTGTACAAGGTGTACGGAGCAGTGCCAAGTGTGTACGAGGTGTACTGAGCGGAGCCGTGTGTGTACGAGGTGTACTGAGTGGAGCCGAGTGTGTACGGAGCGGACCCGAGTGTGTATGGAGCGGAGCCGAGTGTGTACTAGGTGTACAGAGCGGAGCCGTGTGTGTACAAGGTGTACGGAGCGGAACCACGTGTGTACGAGGTGTATGGAGTGGAACCACGTGTGTACGAGGTGTACGGAGCGGAGCCGTGTGTGTATGAGGTGTACGGAGCTGAGCCGTGTGTGTACGAGGTGTACGGAGCAGAGCCATGTGTGTACGAGGTGTATGGAGCGGAGCCATGTGCGTACGAGGTGTACGGAGCGGAGCCGAGTGTGTACGAGGTGTACGGAGCGGAGCCGTGTGTGTACGAGGTGTACAGAGCAGAGCTGTGTGTGTGCGAGGTGTACAGAGCGAAGCCGCGTGTATATGAGTTATACGGAGCGGAGCCGTGTGCGTACGAGGTGTACGGAGCGGAGCCGAGTGTGTACGAGGTGTACGGAGCGGAGCCGTGTGTGTACGAGGTGTACAGAGCAGAGCCGTGTGTACGAGGTGTACAGAGCAGAGCTGTGTGTGTGCGAGGTGTACAGAGCGAAGCGCGTGTATATGAGTTATACGGAGCAGAGCCATGTGTGTACGAGGTGTACGGAGCGGAGCTACGTGTGTACGAGGGGTATGGTGCGGAACCACGCGTGTACGAGGTGTACGGAACAGAGCCATGTGTCTACGAAGTGTACGGAGTGGATTCGTGTGCGTACGAGGTGTACGGAGTGGAACTGCGTGTGTACAAGGTGTACGGAGCAGTGCCAAGTGTGTAAGAGGCGTACAGAGCGGAGCCGTGTGTGTACGAGGTGTGCGGAGCCGAGTGTGTACGGAGCGGACTCGAGTGTGTACGGAATTGAGCCGAGTGTGTACGAGGTGTACAGAGCGGAGCCGTGTGTGTAAGAAGTGTACAGAGCAGAGCTGTGTGTGTGCGAGGTGTACAGAGCGAAGCCGCGTGTATATGAGTTATACGGAGCAGAGCCATGTGTGTACGAGGTGTACGGAGCGGAGCTACGTGTGTACGAGGGGTATGGTGCGGAACCACGTGTGTACGAGGTGTACGGAACAGAGCCATGTGTCTACGAAGTGTACGGAGTGGATTCGTGTGCGTACGAGGTGTACGGAGTGGAACTGCGTGTGTACAAGGTGTACGGAGCAGTGCCAAGTGTGTAAGAGGCGTACAGAGCGGAGCCGTGTGTGTACGAGGTGTGCGGAGCCGAGTGTGTACGGAGCGGACTCGAGTGTGTACGGAATTGAGCCGAGTGTGTACGAGGTGTACAGAGCGGAGCCGTGTGTGTAAGAAGTGTACGGAGCGGAGCCGCGTGTGTACGAGGTGTACAGAGCAGAGCTGTGTGTGTGCGAGGTGTACAGAGCGAAGCCGCATGTATATGAGTTATACGGAGCGGAGCCATGTGCGTACGAGGTGTACGGAGCGGAGCCGAGTGTGTACGAGGTGTACGGAGCGGAGCCGTGTGTGTACGAGGTGTACAGAGCAGAGCCGTGTGTGTACGAGGTGTACAGAGCAGAGCTGTGTGTGTGCGAGGTGTACAGAGCGAAGCCGCGTGTATATGAGTTATACGGAGCAGAGCCATGTGTGTACGAGGTGTACGGAGCGGAGCTACGTGTGTACGAGGGGTATGGTGCGGAACCACATGTGTACGAGGTGTACGGAACAGAGCCATGTGTCTACGAAGTGTACGGAGTGGATTCGTGTGCGTACGAGGTGTACGGAGTGGAACTGCGTGTGTACAAGGTGTACGGAGCAGTGCCAAGTGTGTAAGAGGCGTACAGAGCGGAGCCGTGTGTGTACGAGGTGTGCGGAGCCGAGTGTGTACGGAGCGGACTCGAGTGTGTACGGAATTGAGCCGAGTGTGTACGAGGTGTACAGAGCGGAGCCGTGTGTGTAAGAAGTGTACGGAGCGGAGCCGCGTGTGTACGAGGTGTACGGAGCGGAGCCACATGTGTACGAGGTGTATGGAGCGGAACCACATGTGTATGAGGTGTATGGAGCTGAGCCGTATGTGTATAAGGTGTACGGAGCAGAGCTGAGTGTGTATGAGGTATACGGAGCGGAGCCACGTGTATACGAGGTGTACAGAGCAGAGTCGTGTGTGTACGAGATGTATGGAGTGGAGCTGTGTATGTACAGGACGTATGGAGCAGAGCTATATGTGTACGAGATGTATGGAGCAGAGTTGCGTGTGTACGAGGTATGATGAGGGAAAAAAGTATAAACATTGGGAAGCATAGGAGTGTCATGGCAATAAATAGTTAATAATTTATATAAGTTTATTGAAGCCATTCAGAAATCTTTACTCCTCTTTCTCTCCATATCTTCCCCCCCCCCTTTCAGAATTCCTCTGTCTCAAGATTATGTAGCAGTACTGAAGCAGTTTTTATCAGCATGGACTGAATGTACTAATCAAAGGTGAATTGGAATACTAACCCACAGAATATAATTGAATGTTCTCTTCACAATAAAAAGTAACACCCCTGAGAAATGCCCCTTTAATGATAAGTATTAAAACTGCTATCCCCTGTCATTAAGCTCTTCTTTGACTTGTTGTCAGCGTGGTTCTTACGGTGCCGTGCACATGTGGCGCCCCGCAACGAGTGCGTCACAAGAGGGTATTGCAGCCATAAAAGCAGCCGCAATATTCTCTGACTCAGCAATGACCTGGTTAATTTAGAAATCCAACCCAACATGCAACACCTAGAACAGGGGACCAATCATAGGTCCTGGTGGGTGGAGTGCTAGGGTAGTGCAGGAGAACAGACACAATAATCTAGTTAGAAGAAGAAAAAAAAAAGAGCCTAGAACTCGAAGAGGAAGGGTCTAGAACTAGAACTTGGAGAGGAGCGGGGGCTCCGCACCCCGTGCGGGCCCCTGGGCCGTCACCGGTCGGGTGTCAGCACCTGAGGCCTTAACCACCGGGATTGGGCATTTCTACACGGGTTCCCAAAAGACTCCCGTGCCCACAACTCACAGCCGGTTCACTGGTACCGAAGCTGGCAGCAGTTCACCTCTGCTACGCGAACCAGAAGAGTGGAGGAGCAGCTTCACAGGAGCACCCCACCATTAGCCAACTTCCAGTCGTCTAACCAGCGGAGTACCCACTGAGGGATCCAAGGCTCCCCCAAAACATCCAGGACGTATATCATGGATAGGGCATTGAAGCAGCCTCCCCGTACCCGATCTGGTATTCCTGGGCGACATTGGCGATCACTTAGTTAGTAATGGAGGAACACTACGGATTTCTAAGGGACACCATCACTGCTGCGTCCACCCGGGCTACTACTCAACCACTGTATACCATGTACTGCCTGCTGGTTACAGTAAAGACCCGTTGCAGAGACTTTCTGTGTCCGTGCTTCCTTATGAACTATCCGTCCGCACTAACAGGTAACCGCAGCTGCCGCACAACATCTTGAGCAGCTCCAGCCTCCGGGGATCACCGCTCAGCCTGTGGGGAGCGTAACATCTTGCTGCTGTCCATCCCCCGGGGGTTCCGCAGCGTCGGTAGCCCTTACCGAATCTACTCATAGGTGGCGTCACGAATAAAACAAATTAAACCCCTTTTAATCTGTTCCACGAAGACGTCTTCACTTTTGATCTGCACTACACCGGGCCCCACTACCGGCAGGCGCGGTCCACCCGTGACAAGGAAGGAGAAGAATCGCCTGTATCAACCGGAGTCAGCCGGCCGCGGTGAGTCACACACACTCAGACAAAGCATCCAATTTGACGACAGACAATTAAGAGGACAGCCCACCCGAAAGGTGTGAAGGGCATCCATTACAGTTGACGCACCAGCGTGGGGCTAGAACGAGACGTCCAGGGGACGACAGCCACACCTGAACCTCCATTCCCAGGACGGACCATACACGAGGGGTAGACCTGCAGGCTACAAAGAGGTAAGAAAATTATTTATCTTACCTAAGACCATCCTGTGTCTCCGTGCAGGGATGGAGGTTGCTGGCTGTCAGACTCGGACATAGATGACCGGATCTGAGAAGTCCTAGCCCTTGAAACCTGGTCCTGAGAATTCCTTAATTGTCTGCCTTATTTGTGCTCCTGCAACCCGGTCCTGAGTTTATCTGTGTTTATGTCAGTGCTATCATTGCTGCAGTTTCAGTACAGAGAAAGGCACGGAGAGACGGGCTGAGTGGGGAGATTCTGTTTCCCTGGTTTTCCGGCCCCTAATAAGGGTTGATGGTTTTCCATCCCTGATAAGGGCTGATGGTTTATTTCACTACTGGTTCCAGCCTCTGATACGGTTGATGGTTTTCCCACCCGCGTGCGCAAGCTAAGGACGGAGAGTGTAATGTTAGTAGTCCTGGCTGCAGTGGTGGACGGGTACGTAATTTACGTAAATGAGTGTAGTGAGGATATTGTTCCGTCTCTCTCCAATAATGTGCCCCTTGTGTAGACAAGGTATAGAGCTAGCAATTACGCCCGCTGGCTGGATAATAAATCGTGTTACTGACGTGCCATATGCACATGAGGAAACTGGTTATATAGCAATCCCTGGCACTTCTCCAGTACTCAGGGTGTTCAGACAAAATATACATGCCCAGCTAACGATAGTCAATCCACAAGGGGTTTTGTTGCAAGAAGAATATGCAAGAAAGTTATATGAACCAGTTGTTGACCCACTGAGGTGTAGAGGGGGCCGACACAGTTTGATGTTTTATCTGTTTGGTGACAACCATTCCAGTTCCAGTCCTCAGACTCACTCTGACTGACTGACTCCAGTGACGCAACCAGTTCCAGTCCTTTGACTAACTGCCTTCCTAACACAACTGACTAGTTTCTATAACGTGTACATAGAGTAAGCAAGGTGTGAAGCTTGCTATTTCTGCTGACTTGGTTACAGACCAATTTCACCTCTTTCCCGCCCCCCTCAAGGTTTAGAGTGTTCAGAATAAACATTAATGCCCGGCTCACTGAAGGTATCCCAGTTGACTCCCCTACGGTGCCCAGCAGATAGTGGTGACCTTGAGGGTGAGCAGCCATAGCCAAGATAGAAGCATAGAGACTTGGGTTTAAGCTATAGCATGGGTGTTAATCAGTCAAAAGCCTCAGCAAGTTACCCCAAAAGACCTGGTGGCAGAGAGGAAAGGGAAGAAGTATGTGAAAAAGGGAAGAGGTATGTGAAAAAGGGAAGAAGTATGTGAAAAAGGGAAGAAGTATGTGAAGAATATGAAGGTCCTCTTAAAACTAGTGGGATCCACAACCCATGGAGGACGCTTAGATAAGAAGGAGTGGAAGGAAGTGATAACAAGTAAAAGAGGGCTTTTGAAGGACGCCAAGGTTTTGGATGAAGCTGAAGCATGGTATAAAACTGCTTGGGATACGAGGAAGTTATTGTGGATTGAACATCGTGGCCCTGCTACTGATGAATACACGTATACTGCACCACCTGACAAGAAAACACTGGCAGAAGCTGCTGCACCCGTTCCTATGCTGACACATTCCAGATACCCACACAGACCCACCACTCTGTGTCCAGTTCTCAATATGGATGGCACACCTTGCATGCCAGCAATTCAGACCCCGCTCTGCAGCGGTATCCGGAATATACATGAACAGGGACGGGGATGAAACAGGAGATGAAGAGGAGGAGGCTGCCAAAGAAGAATACCAGATGGCATGGGGACAGGAGGATTTCTCAGTTGGGCCTGGAGCTAGGCCAAAATGTTCACAGTATCTCTCCCCAGCCTTAATGGATCCCCTCTCATCTCTAGGAAATCATGGAGGCATGTCTTTAATGAAGACAGAACTGTCACAATTGGGAGCAGCAGGTGGAGACGAGCAGACACATCACCGGCTACAGTCTACTTCCCCGACACAGCACACTCCCCAGGATAGGGGAGACATCGTCATCTATAACGTACCCGGATGTAAATGATTATTTGTGATAATGACTAATTCTTATCAATGCTGTGGATCCTGTATGCTTTTATTGACGGCTGGAAACAACATCTCCCAGTATGTCCTCACCATTGCTACTGATGTAGTAGGAGTTGTAGGTTCATGCAGCACAAATGTGTATGGGTCTGACCTGACACTACAATTGTTTTACCATGTACTGATGGTGGTTCTGATGATGAATTTTGTTACAGATGAGGGTTGCAATTTCTGTTCTGATGGGGGTTATATGGATGTATTTCAGTTCCTCTAGTGGGTCTGGCGATGTAGTTTTGTGCTAATTGTTCTGATACTGTACAAATCTAACAATCCTTAACTTGTAAGCTTTTTTGATATATGGCTATGTTAACAAAGTGTTGTGGATTCTGACAAGTTATGGGTTCTATGTATTTAATTGTTAGAAGCATTAAAGGGGTTTTCCCAAGCTTGTGATGAGTCTGCAGTCACTCTATGTGTCTCTATGTGACTGCAGACTTCTGAATTCTCACAGAGCGCACACTGCCCGCTGTCAGTATTGTCTGGTGCCGAAGGTGAAAGTGGAAGGTTACGTAACTATAAATATGCAATTTACATACATGCAGTCACGCAGTGGCGGAACTACCGCGGTCGCAGTGATCGCGGCTGAGACGGGGTCCGCCCCCTGGGGGGGCCCCGAGCTCCCCGGGTGGCCTGCGGCCCATGCCTCCAGCCAGCACCAGTAGCCATGCCTCACCCGGCCAGCACCAGTAGCGTCCGTCAACCCCCGTTTCTCACCCGGCCAGCTCCAGTAGCACATTCCCCCCCAACATCCACCCCCCCGCTCCTCACCAAAGGGCCCCGAGGTGCATCTTGCACCGGGGTCCGCAGTTGTGTAGTTACGCCACTGCAGTCACGTGCTGACTAGACATGCAAGGCTTCGATGAATTAAATTAATTGAGCGAGGCCTGGCACATATAGTCAGAATGTGACCAGAAGTACCGTATATACTCGTGTATAAGCCGACCCGTGTATAAGCCGACCCCCCCCTACTTTTGCCCCCAAAACCTGGGAAAACCTATTGACTCGTGTATAAGCCGAGGGTGGACCCCAGCACAGGTATACAGCCCCCAGCAGTGTGGTATACAGCAGCCCCAGAGGTATACAGCAGCAGCCCCAGTGGTAGTATACAGCAGCAGCCCCAGTGGTAGTATACAGCAGCAGCCCCAGTGGTATATACAGCAGCAGCTCCAGTAGTAATATACAGCAGCCCCAGAGGTATATACAGCAGCCCCAGTGGTAGTATACAGCATCCTCAGAGGTAGTATACAGCAGCCCCAGAGGTAGTATACAGCAGCCCCAGTGGTAGTATACAGCAGCCCCAGAGGTAGTATACAGCCCCAGTGGTAGTATACAGCAGCCCCAGAGGTATATACAGCCCCAGTGGTAGTATACAGCAGCCCCAGAGGTATATACAGCCCCAGTGGTAGCATCCAGCAGCCCCAGAGGTATATACAGCCCCAGTGGTAGTATCCAGCAGCCCCAGAGGTATATACAGCCCCAGTGGTAGTATCCAGCAGCCCCACAGGTATATACAGCCCCAGTGGTAGTATACAGCAGCCCCAGAGGTATATACAGCCCCAGTGTAGTATACAGCAGCCCCAGAGGTATATACAGCCCCAGTGTAGTATACAGCAGCCCCAGAGGTATATACAGCCCCAGTGGTAGTATACAGCCCCCTCCCCTCCTTATCATGTCCCCCCCCCGGGCTGCGGCAGCTATCAAAATAACAAACACTTTATACATCACCTTCCGGCGCAGCTACTCCGCTCCTCCGGTCCTCCGCTCCTCCGCTCGCTGGCTTCTTCTTCTTCTTGTGCCGACTTCAGTGACCGCGTACAGGAAATGACGTCATCTCCTGTGCCCGGTCACATGACACCGGCACAAGCAGGAAGAAGAAGCCGGCGAGCGGAGGAGTGGAGGATCGGAGGAGCGGAGTAGCTGCGCCGGAAGGTGATGTATAAAGTGTTTGTTATTTTGACAGCTGCCGCAGCCTGGGGGGGGGCATGATAAGGAGGGAGGGCTGTTTATTACTCTGGGGGACCCATATTAAGGAGGGAGGGCTGTGTAGTGCAATATGCACGGCATCCCCCCGCCGCTGATGGACGGGGGGATGCCGTGCATATTCATTGCACTAATGAGGCGGCCCCACGTGACCGCCTGCGGTCACCGCGGCCCCCTCCTGCCTCCTCCAGCCCCCGGTCACAGCCTTCCCCCCACAGCATACCGTATGACCCGTGTATAAGCCGAGGGGGGGACTTTTCAGCCCAATTTTTGGGCTGAAAAACTCGGCTTATACACGAGTATAAACGGTATATAAATAGCATACTTGTGTTCACATGACCGTCCAATCTTACCATTGACATGGGAGAATCCTGAAAGTGTGCAATGCACGCACCATGAGAATTTGGAAGCCTGCAGTCACCTAGACTTTCATCTCAAACCTGGACAAGCCTTATAATTATAACATTAAACACCTCAGCCCACTCCTAACAATGTGTAATATACTCAATGCCGGAAACAGCTTTTGTTGGTTCCAGCAGTCAATGTACCTATAAGTGCAAAAATCGCATATGGATGATTGGTCACATGACATCTCCTGACACCATTGGGGGAGAGGGGGATGTGCCAAACTGAAGCCTTGCCCCGGGTGCCAGAAAACCTAGATTCATCTCTGCTTTACGCTACAAGTGTGCACCACCTTACACTATAATATCCATCTGTCCGCTGAAAACTCCTGAGCCAAATACCTTGAAAAACCCAAGTGAATTAATTGGTACTAAACAATTCTGTTTGCGTCTTATTGACCTGCCAATGCAATTCTCCATGTCAGGCCAGGGATACACTGAGCGAGACGCATGTGATCCGGTCAACAGGGTAGGGGGTACTCGGATACCAGGACAGGAGGTTATTTCGGTGGGGGGGATCATGGCTGGTCGGTTCCCGGTTCCGTGCCCTGGACCCTCAGTAGCAGGGGTGGGGGTGATTACGATGGGGAATGATAACGTGACGCCACCTGTGGTACCTGCTAATGGGGTTACCAGCGCTGCGGCCGGACGCTGAGGTGATGGGAATGCAGCTTTGGTAGTACAGCTCCCCACAGTTGGAGCTTTACCTCAGGGCAGAGGGGGAAATGATCTGAGTAGTAGTAGCAATTCTGCTGTGAACGCTGCAGGCGGCGGGGAATAAGGCACACACACACAATAGTCTCCGTTTCAAGACATTTTTTACTGATGTCCGGTAACAGGCACGGTCCAGGAGAGTAACCAGGTTTCGGTACAGCTTGGGACATTCACCTTGGAGAGTTGTTAGGCCTCCTCTATTAACGTGTGCGGTGATTAGGGTAAGCTCTGGCTGTAGCTGAACCTGCCGTTCTTTCTCCGCCTCAGGGTGCTGTTCCACAACCAACAATGAGGACCTTTCTGTGGGATCCCTATTCTCTGCTTAGGTCCCTGGTTCTATGCTTGGTCAGGTTTGGAGTCTTCTACTTTGTTACTTCAGGGGGACTAGATCTACCTGGTCTGTCCAGGCTTTTCCTGCTACACTAGATCATTAGCAGTTGCGGACTCTGGTGTCCGGGTAACTAAAGGGTTCTCAAATCTGTTCCCTTCCTCCTTCTTCTTACTTCTCCCACTGGCCTCCGTCCCTCTCCATAGGGCTCAGCACAATTGGGTCAGGGTCCTTGGTTCTGGGCCTGGCTTGGCCCCAACAACCAGCTCCTTCACTGCTGCTCTCTCCTCTGCTCACTGCAGACTAACTGACTTCTCCCCTCAGGTCTAGATCTTTATAGGGGATCTGGCTTAAGGAAAGCCAGTCTGGGGTGAAAGGTGTTGTGAGCTATGTGTGCCAAGGTGTACATCCCTCCCTGCACCAGTGGGTCCTGTGGCAATCCCCCGCAGGGGTGTCACATTTCCCCTAGTTAACTTCAGTCATCCGGGACTGAAACCTTTTCAATAAACATAACATAACATAATTATTTACATTGAAATTTGAACAGAGTCTCAAATTAAATTTACAAAAATCAGGGAAAAATGGGAAAAACAGGTAACCAGTCCATTCAGCGCTAGTCCATCAGCTGCAGACTGCTTAAAGTATTTTTGCCACCACCAGTCCTGTGGCTATGGTCCATTTTTGAAATTGTAAAAAGCAAATTCAAAAGTCCAAACAGGTAAAGTCTCTGTAGGCTTACAAGTTCAAAATTACACAACAACAAACACTACGGGTGCCCCGGCCTAGGAGTCCTAGGTACTGCAGTGGCCTCTAATGGGTCATCATAAGCACTGTCGGCCTCCTGGCCCTGGGGTCATCTATTGGCCAAGATTTTGCTCTCCCTAGACAGCTCCTTACGCCAACTCCACTCACCCCTCTTTCTGATGTTGTGTACCTGGTTTGGGTTGTTTTAGCCTACTCTTCACCCTTCTGAATACTGACATTGGTTACGTATTTACATTTTAAACATATTTACATTTCCCACAAGTTACCGCTTATTCTCTGTATCTGAGTGGTGGATGTCCTAAATTGACATGGGTTGAGCTTCATACTTCTGGTGTATGACTAGTGTCAGTGGGTCTATGTGTCACAAGTAAACTGGGTAATAGTCTGCAACCACTTGATCTCACAGCAGGAATGGCAGGTGCACCGATTGCAGGGTTCTATGGCTCTGCTACAATGGGTGGTTCTTCTGCTCTTGGTTCTTCAACTGGTTGTGGGAACATCAACATGGGTATTAGGTAGGTACCTTATATTTAGGGCCAATCTGCAGGTAATTTTTCTATGATTGTCTGAACTGTCTTTGGCTCCTCTTTTCCGGGTTCTGGACAAGGTACATATTCTTTTGGTTGTGGTGGTTGAAGGCACTTCTTTAAATGATCTCTGGACACTGTTGCTGTTGTTTCTCCATTGTCTTTGCTGATCAGACATGTCTTCTGGTTATCAAAGTTTGATGGTAATATAGTGTATGGTTCTACTTCCCATTGATCATCTAATTTGTGGAGTCTCCTTTTCCTCTTCAAAAACATTTCACCGGGTGTTAATGGTGTTCCTTGCGCACTTTAAAGTTGGTTTCTTGCTTTTCTCTGGATTTTGCCAGACTTCTCTCAACACATTCCTGTATTTTCTTGTATTGTTCTGTTCTTCTGGAATCCCAATCTGCATCTGAGGTATCTTCTTCAGAAGATACAATTCCCATTTCAAAGTGTACTGGCAATTTTCCTGGTCTTGCTTTCATGAGGTATGCAGGGGTACAATTTGTTGAGCTTACTGGGATGTTGTTGTAGATGTCAACAAGGTCTGGTAACTTGTCTGGCCATCTGTTTGGCTCTTCTAAGGGCAGAGTTTTCAACAATTCTATTACCACATGATTCATCTTTTCACACATTCCGTTGGTTTGGCGATGGTAAGGCGTGGTACGAATATTCTTGCATCCGTATAAGTTACAGAACTCTTGAAATACTTCAGCTTCAAAGGCAGGACCTTGGTCAATGCCTGTTCTGGGTACCCGTGTGGTCTGCAGAAATAGGCTTGAATGGTTCTTGCTGCTGTTTGAGCTATTAAGTCTTTTACCGGAGCTACCACAAGAAATCTGGAGTAGTGGTGCACCATGGTAAGAGCATAGGTATAGCCTGATCTGCTGGTTGTGAGTTTGACGTGATCTAAGGCTACCAGTTCTAATGGCTGTTTAGTGATGATAGGCTGGACTGGTGCTTTTTGGCTGTTAGTCTTTTCTTCTTAATGAGCATGGTCCACAATTTTTACACCATTTCTTTATGGTAGACCTCATGCCGATCCAATAGAATCTCTCACGTAACAATATCTCCAGTTTTTTCCATCCAAAGTGTCCTGCTCCGTTATGGTACGCTTCTAACACCATTTGGACGTCTCTCTTTGGAGCCACAATTTGCCATACCATGTCGTGTTCTGGGATTGATATACCGTCTGCACAATTGACCTTGATAGATGAATAACCTGCTTCGTTCTTTCCACATGAGTTGGGCCTCTGGTGGAGCATTCTTTTCAAGTTGGGAATCAGGTTGCGTTACTAGCTTCTTTACGAGGCTCACTGCCAGATCACTGTCTTGTGTCTCTTTCCATACATAGTGAGGCAACGGGTTTAGTGCAACACTGACGGTTCTGGTAGATATGATCTTCAGTCATTTTCCATTTTCTACTTTTATGGAAGGCTGGGAGTTCTATTTCCTCCAAGTCATCTAACTCGTCTTCAAGTCCTTGCAAACGTACTTGAGGGTTTCTGGAGAGGGCATTAGCATTTGCATTGTTACGACCTGTCCGGTACTTGATGGTAAAGACATAATTTGATAGTCAGGCCATCCAGCGTTGCTCCAATGCACCAAGCTTCGCGGTATCCAAGTGTGTTAACGGGTTATTGTCCGTGAAGGCGGTATAGTTTGAAGCTGCCAGGTAATGCTTGAACCGCTCTGTTATAGCCCAGACCAAGGCCAGGAACTCCAACTTAAAGGAACTATAGTTTTTCGGGTTCCTCTCGGTGGGTCAAAGTTTTCTGCTGGCATAGGCAATTACTCTTTTCTTGCCATCTTGTATCTGGGATAGTACTGCTCCCAGGCCTACATTGCTTGATTCGGTGTAGAGGACGAATGGTAGGTTATAATCGGGATACGCCAGGATTTCCTCACCGGTCAGAGCCTGCTTCATCTGTTGGAAGGAGTCTTCTTGTTCCTTTCCCCATTCCAATGGTAGCTCTGAAGACCTTCTTTTCTTAGTTTGGCCTACCAGAAGATCTTGTAAGGGCGCTGCCATCTTTGTGTAGCCCTTAATGAATCTTCTGTAGTACCCAACCAAACCTAAGGGCCACGTCACACCAGGTAACGTCGCCGGAGATGTCGGTGGCAAGTGGCGGGAGCGCGCACATTTTTGGTGCCCCGCCAGCGTCGCCATCGCATGTTTACATGCGGCGACACCTCCGGCGACGCACTGGCGATCTGACAGGCGGCATCGTCGCTGGGGTGTCTAAAAACCCCAACGGCGAGGCGGTAACATGGGAGCCTGATCGCCGTCCCCCTGTTACATGGGGCGATGTGTACACATCTCCCCTCAGTGCTCGCCTCGTTTCAGAGCACTGATGTAAAACCAGGCGACCACTCAGAGGCGATATGTAGCGCCGACATCGCCCCTTTACATTAGGCGACGCAAGGGCGATAACGGCGCCAATAGGCCACGCCCCTACGTTGCCTAAGAAATCGGCGGTGCCGTCACCAGGTGTGACGGTACCCTAAGAATTGACGTACCATGGTGGTTGGCCTCTGCTAGTCCTGGATAGCTGTCACTTTTTCTGGGTCTGGTGCTACTCCATCTGCGCTGACCACATGCCAGAGGTATTGGACTTTTGATTTCAGCAGGTGACATCTAGATGGTTTGAGCTTCATTCCGTACTTTGCTAGAGCTGTAAATACCTCCTCCTGGTGTTCCAGATGTTCTTCGTAAGTTTTGGAATACACAATGACGTCGTCCGGGTATGAAAACACTATCTCGAAGTTCCAATGTCGCAGGCAACATTCCACGAGTCTTTGAAACGTTCCCAGTGCATTGCATAACCCAAATGGCATGCTATTGAATTTGCATAGTCCCATTGGTGTTGTGAATGCTGTCTTCTCTCGGTCCCGATGTGGGGATTCCATCCAGCGTAATGTTGAGGTACGGACAGTCTCCCTCGTACCGACTACGCCAGTCATATGGACCCTGTCATCCTACTCCTGGGGCTTGGCCCTCGGACCCAGGAATCTCGGGTTTAAAGGACATCCTCTTGCGAAGTGGCCTGGTTTGTTGCAGCGTAGGCAGATGGGTTGTCCTGAAGAATCCGTGTGGTCGCTGGCTCTGCATTGGAATGGTGCGTTGGTCCCCTGAACGGGCAACTTGTTGGTCCTCTCCACGGGCGACTTGGGCTTCCTCCTCATCCACGGGACATCCTCAGGGCAATCAGCTAGCTGGATTCTGCTTGGTGGTTGTGCCTCCAGCCTGGCTTGCAAGAGCTTTAATACATAGTCCATATTTTTGGTCAGCTTCAGCACCTGGTTAGGTAGGTCATCATCAGGGTTGTTTGCTACAGCTTGCCCTACCGCTTTTGCAGGGTCTTTTGGAAGTAGGTTCAAAGTTTATGGGAGAGGTGTTAACCTGACAGATTGGGTTGAGGATTCTGCAGGCAATGGGTCTCGTAGCATGGTTATAGCTCTGTCTTTTAAAGCATTAAAGTTCACATCAGGATTTTCTAAGACCCACATGTGGTAGTCCGACCTCAACCCATTCATAAACTGTTCTGCAAGCATTTTATCTTCCTCTAGCACACTTGCCGGGTCTACCCATTTTAAGGACCGGAGTGCCCCTTGTAAACGTAGGGCAAAGTCTCTGATGGTATTTTGCGGTATCTGTTTGCATTGGTAGAATATCATCCTTAGTTCAGACTGTGTGCGGTTCTAAAAAGCAACTTTGAGCTTGTCAAATACTTTTGCTACAGAGTCTCTAACAGCATCGCTCCAAGACTTGACCTCTAGCTCCACTGCGCCTGTTAATTGTCCCAGCACAATGGCGGCTCGCTGCTTTTCTGTCATTGCATACATGTCCAGCACTGCACACATCTTACCCTTACCGGGCTTACCCTTGTAGGTTGACAACCATTTTGCGCCCGGTATGTACAGGAAGGCTAACGACATTATCGGGGCCACTGCTCCGGGTGCGGCAGCTCCCACACCGGCTGCGGGAATGGCTGGTGCTGCATTCCAGACATCCCTTCTGTCAGGGACCTGTGCATCGTCCGCTTCACTCATGGTAGTGCCCCCCTAGTTGACCGCTGCCAGCCGGTGAGGAGAACTTTTTCCGGTAGTCGGTAGCTCTACAGGGGAAGTGGAGCACCTCAGGTATTTCCAGAACTAGATGCTGCACTTCGTTGATCTTCGGCAGAGTGGAGGGGCGGGGCTTATCTTCGCGCTCTTTTATGT